>JAHLWY010000279.1:0-2500 GCA_020002185.1 Paraescarpia echinospica
GGGAGAGAGGTAGAACGGGAGAGATGGGGAGAGTGAGAGAGAGAAGCGACGGGAAGAGATGGAGAGGGAGAGAGAGGCAGAGGGAGAAGGCTAAGGGGTATATAGAGAACAATAATAATAAACATAAACATAGCTAAGGTAATGTTGTTAAAAACACAATTCTCCCGTTATGCAGATTCCGTGGGCTGGTTCCGTGGGCTGGTTTATTTGCGAAATGATACGTATGTGTTTTTGTATGAGATAAGCATACGGTACCGACATGACCGGTAACATAATGTGCCAATACAAACTATAACTTAACGTTTCAACCTCAAATATGACAAGGATGTTTCAATCTGAAATATAACATGATGCGTCAATACAATATGTTAAATAGTGTATGCATACGTATATAATACTGTGTACTTGCGAACTGCAGCTGGAATCGGACGAGACGGACGCATAATAGAACACATTGTCGGACATGCCGTTGTCTGCGTCCGGGTATTTGTTTTCAATTCGAAATATGACGTGGTTGCCTTAAAATGACATCACATGTTTATATCAATATAAAATTTGACATGAATGTCTCAATATGAAATACGACACGGATGGTTCAATCGAAAATATGATACAGATTGTTCAATACAAAATGCAACATGGATATCTCAATATGAAATATAATAAGAGTGTCTCAATGTGGAATATGCAATGGTAGTTCAAAGTGGATGAGAAACGAAGACGATTGGCGGATGGAGAACCGGAAGACCGAAATTACGATGGAGAGAAGAATGACGAAGAAGAAGAAGAGGACGAGGAAGAGGAAGAAGAAAGAAGATACATCTCGTAAGGATGAACAGCCGGCAGTCGTCGATAGGGAGGAACTAACCGATCCCGCTCTAATGACATCAAGGGGTACCAAAGAAGACATTTCAATATGAATTGTGAACTTTTGGTTCAAAAGTAACTATGACATGTTTGGCTCAAAACAAAACACGACACCGATGACTCAATATGAACCTAGCACTATGAAAGATAATAACGACGGATCGTTAATTTTACTTTGCACACGAAAGTGTAAACAGGTGATCTGTTCACTCGACAAGAGTAAAAGGTATTAGCTGTTCCACGTGGCGAGTCGCTCCGACGAGCTCCGTCCAGACGGGCTGCCGACGACGACCGGGATCAAGGAAAACCTGCACAGTCATTACTTTCCCGTTTTTCCCGGTGTTTCGGCGCCGCAGGGAAGCTGCAACTCGTAAAGGCTTCGACTGTCTGCACGGCTCGCTGGCCACCATTTATCAGCTGATTTGAAACATGTCGCTGCATTTGTTTCCGTTTCGATTAAGTCTGAAGTCCAACAAAACAACAGACACCGCACGGCACGATCTTGAATACATATGCGTGTTCGCACATCAACAAAAACGCACACATACTGTATATGTGCACAAACAGAGAAGCGGGCAGATGAAGCGACAGAGAGACGGAGAGGCGTTGAGATGGGGAGATAGGGAGACGAAGGGGCGGAGGGGCGGAGGGGCGGAGGGGCGGAGAGGCGGAGAGACAGATAAATATGCATGCATATATGCATACATATACACATGCACATAATTGTCATACACACACATACAAAAATAAAATCTATCAATGCAAATATACCTACACATCAACTTAAATATATGCATACATACATAATACATACAAGCGTACATACATAAATATGTACGTATGTACATACATACATACATGCATACAAGCATGCATGCACGTACGCACGCACGCATACACGCGTACACGCGTACACGCACACGCATTCGCACACACAAACACACCCACAAGCACGCAAGCATGCACACACACATATACATATACACTCACACTTATGAATACATATACAGTGTATATACGCATATATACGTGCATACATTAACACAGTTAAATACAACCATCACGTAAGTACCACTCCACACCCGCACGCATGCACACGCGCACGTTTGCACACCTCTGCAGGAGATTTCGTCCTGGAGCGAGAACAGTTACCCTCTAATCGAGTTTACGGCCCTATACAATGTATAGTTGACGCGTGAGTTCTTCCAGCATGTAGTTTCGTCGCTTCTCGTCATTAAATGTCTATGGCTTTGAAAGAACGATGGTAATTTGTGATGATGCATCATCTGTCCTGATGAAACTACTTCACACGAGATACATTCATTTTGATAAATAGTCGCAGCCCTAGCTTCCAATATGTTCGCCGCTATAGTCTTTCGCATACGTTTTTATAAGAAATAATGATTAATCGTCTTTTGCTGCGTAGATAATTGTATGCAATTAACTCTAAATATAGTTGTTGTGGAGGTTTATAAAATTTGTCTCTCAATAACATGCAGCACACACACAGACATTCTATATATGCATTATCATGTCATTTTGTGTGTTTGCATAAATAATGGTAGGACCTGTAATAGATGAATACATAATACAGCACGTATTTTTTATAAATTAAAAGCATTTAGGGATTATT
>JAHLWY010000279.1:5000-27500 GCA_020002185.1 Paraescarpia echinospica
ATACTATCAATAACACCAACTTCACACATAATGCTACCGTTACTACCATCCGCTGTCATCGCCCTCGTTTTCATCAACACTACCGTCAAGTAAATCACGCGTGCTAATGTTGCGGTGACCCTGGGCGGTTGGCCAAAGGCGGGTGAACTTGGGCGTGACGTTGGCAGTAATATTCCCTGTAGGAACATGAAGTCAGTATTCCAGGCTGCGTACAACAATCTACCTGGACTGGCAAAGCACCAAGCAGCTGGTAGACGGCTCGTGCCTTGACAGGTACAACACTCTTCCATGTGGGCTGCCATCAATTGCACAGCACCCACTGCGGGGTACATCGCATGCAGATATGTCAACGTGTAGGCATTCTTAGAACGGTCAGGCCCCGTTACGCACTGACATTACACCATGCAGCACATGCCTTGTACATGACACTGACAATGGTGGGTATTTGTGTACGAACAGTCTTCGCGCATTGATTGCATCCTGACTGAATGTCCCAGAGAAGTCGAGATCGTGTTCGATTGAACAGGGCCAGGGAGTAAAGTGTAAAACGCTTTGAGCAGTCCTAAGGAATGGATATTGCGCTACATTTTTATCTTATCATTTTTATTTCGAACAACCGTCGCAACCCGAACAGCGAGCCTGGTCTCCCAATTCATTCCACTTTGCCTGATACACAACTTAAAACGACGTTTTCTTTTCCTCATTATTTCGTAAAAAAGGTTCTTAACTTTACGATATTTTACAATACTTTAGAATATTTTAAAGATGTACTGCCCCCAAATTGCGTCTACTTAACCCGATACAGTGTTTGTAATATGAATGTTTCGACAGCGAAATATTCAAAATATTATTGTAAAAAATAATTCATTAACGGAATATGTAACAAAACATTCAGTAGCAGTAACACATGGATTTTTCCTTGGTACTCCAACGTCTTATTATTAAGAACAGTTTGAGTTAAATTTATCATATTGTAATATATATATATATATATATATTGTATATTGTGTCCTACACCTAAATGTATGCTCTACTTACGGCAGACGTCGTGCAGAACAAATCTGACGTTAACGCAGTTGTGACGTAATGATATAGTATGATAAAAATATAATAACCCTATAAAATATACATTTTATCTCCCTAATGGTCGTGAGTTTAAAACATAAATATACAGGTACAATTATATAATACTGCTAAAAATAAATAATTACGTATAAAAAGAGTATTGCTTAGATATACTTAATGTAACACCGAAGTCGCAAAATAAGAAGGCGTCAGTTCTTGAGGAATCGCTGACGATGTACGATGCTGTGCTGTTGTATTTGCAACATATTTCATGCCTAAATAAACATTTCGCTGGTGTCATTACCAAGTAATGAACGTGTTAATTAGTATTTACCAGCTCTTCCAATCGTCTTCATTTTCCGCTAGCGTCGACGAACCATCTGTGACGTAGTCGGGCGGCCATCTTGATAAAAACCACGACATCGAGACGCTGGTCTCGACAGGGCTACCTAAACGGCGCCGGTGGGATAATTACGATGGGAAAGACAGGTTGGATCTCAAGCAACCAGGGCCGTTGGCATCATCTGCATCGTAACCGGCCGAGTAGCCTCGACCCTGGCCGATGACAGTTGAACGCCAGCGTTGGCGAGACCTGTCGACAGACGCGGCCAGGGATGGTTTCATCCCGGTGTGATGTAACACTCGATGTAAAAACACCGCTACACATGTACCTGTTTGGCGTCACACGCTCCGTATCCTCAGAGTAACACGTGTTTGATTAAATGAAACATTTGTGAATTATTCCACGGATGGTCAGTAGATATAACATGTATATACTACCAGATATTCACTATTTGATAATATAACAGTAAATGTTCTTGATTTACTTGATTTAAACGACTAGGCCAATTTGACTCCTCCCTATCCTCCTGAATGTCACGCCCCTCTACTTCGTCATGTCTAGAGCACACCACTCTGCTGTGAAAAGCGGGAGTCCAGTGTCTTGTCTAACTTGGTCACTCCATCTCTTCTTAACCTTCCTCATTTATGTCGTCTTTAAAGCCCCTGAATCCGATATCCCATTGGTCAGTTCATTTGATATGCCCTGCAAAAATAGTTAATTTCGCAAAAAACATTGCTTATATTACTTTTGTGACATATGGCAATCTTTTTTAGTATAAGGTGTTATGAATTAATTAATTGTAATAATTATGACTGTTCACTTACGAAAAACGGCAAAATACGACTCTGTGGAAATACGAAACTGTCGCTAAATATAGTTTCCCCCCACACTCAGTTTGGTGGCCGGGAATTCTAACACACTGAGCCGATTTGCGGGAAATTGCCGCAAACGAAACCGGCTTTCTCGGATTATGTTCACCATAGACAAATATTTATAAATTAATTAACCTGTTTTTACTTGGTACACTACATACTTTAATAGCCACAACGGACAAAATCAAATCGTATATAATGATTACAATAGACTTTACGCATTTGCGACAGTGTGTTACTCTTTGAATACTTAAATCTGGTGAGCCACACCGGAGAAAGACCAATGAGATATAATATTCAGGAGCTGTAAAGGCTTCCTTGAAAGCTATTCTATAAGGTTTACGTTTGGCATACTGCAAGCGTGCGTGTCCAATCCACCGGAGTCCTCTATGTCTGGTCAAATACATTATTTAAAAGGTTTAAGAACAAAAGGCAATATATTTCACTTCTCTGCTTCGTTCTCAGGCCGTAAATGAAAACATGTACATGAGATTGGAATACGTTACGAATGCTACGTTATAAGGACATATAAAATGATGAACTTTTGCCAAGTCAAAAATGTCACCCGAATTGGCTTTTGTTGGGTTTTGCCGTGAAACCCTTCAATTACTTTACCAGTAGATGTTGTAATTCCTCGCAGGCTCTCAACCGAACATTGTGTATGATTAAATAAGGTACATTTTATGATTGAGTGTTTTTATTATCTTACTGATTTTACACTGTTTCCCGTCTTAATTTTCTGAGCATCAAATGTTGTTGCACATGCGTGTGTTTGGTGAAACGATATATTTAACACTGACACCCAACGGCACGTACATGTGTTTGACCACACGGCTTTAACACTGACACCCAACGACACGTACATGTGTTTGACCACTCGGCTGTAACACTGACACCCAACGGCACGTACACGTGTTTGACCACACGGCTTTAACACTGATACCAAACGGCACGTACATGTGTTTGACAACACGGCTTTAACACTGACACCCGATGACACGTACATGTGTTTGACCACACATCTTTAACACTGACACCCGACGACACGTCGTACATGTGGTTGGCCATATCGATTTAAAACCAGCAACCTACTTTATGTTACGATGTCGATAACACCGACTACAATAAGAAACAATAAGCGCTGATGTAATAAAGTGACACAAATGACGTCATTACCATGTTGTTTACAGCTTAAGCTCCGTGTTTCGACACCGCTACAGCTAAATCAGTTTCGCTCGCCGAGTGACGAGATGATTTGCCATAAGCAAATAGAGACACGAGCGAGCAATATCTCATAACGTAGAACGCATTCCGCTTCGCCAGAATATCGCCGATTCAAAATGGAAAGTATTCGACTATCAATAGATTGATTTATGCGAGTAATAAACCGTGCTAAATTTAGGCGACGCAGCCGCAATCAGTCAAGGAAAGTAACTGTTCGGCAAAAGAGCACTTCACTCATTTGTCAAAGGTTGTATCTTTATTTACGTGGCACTGTAGTTGAGTTTCCGAGGTTTCAGCAAGCGTGAAAATATAAATCAGAAGTCCGTACTGTGTGTGCTGACTGCATGGAAGCTAAGCTAATTAAATTAATTAAACCGGAAGTGTTGTGATGTTTTGTATGTTGCATCAAAACGCACAATTTCGCCACATCCGCATGAATTGACTTTTGTTATTGTGCACATTTGTATTTACCACGCCATATACATATTCTACCTCTTTCCTTCGTTGTCAGTCACGGTTGCAACTATGACTGTTGGCATGGTTCGATGCGTAGGAGCCCCCTCCAGGTCGGTTGATCTTGGAGAAGATACTGTAGTAGCACTATATGGAGTCTAGTCCTTGTTTCTTCAGGTTTCGTTTTATAACGTCTTTGTATCTCAATATGTGGCGGCCTTTGTTCCTAGTTCCTTCTGATAGTTGAGAAAATAGAGTTTGTTACGGAAGTATGTTGTCGTCGTCCATGCGGGTCACTTGGCCTACCCATCTGAGGTTTGTCTGTATGAGTAGTTGTTCCATGCTCGGGATGCTTTGAGTATTTCTTGGTTTGTAATATGGTCTCTTCGTGTTATTCCCATGACGGATCGGAGGTGTCTCATCTGTAAGGCATGTAGCTCTCTAACTTGCTTTCGGTATAGATTCCAGGTTTCAGCTCCATAGAGCAGAATAATCTATCATTTAGCCAGAGCTCTAAACACTTAGAAATCTACCACTAGAATGAACGTTTATTCAGAACATTGATAACAATATATATACAAGACAAGTCAACCAAACAAGTTTAAATATAATACAAATGAGAATATACAATGTTTGAAGGGGGTAAATACGAAGTCATTGACTTTTGTATACATTTACCCCTGACATATATTTATATATAATTATATACCTGTATGTATACACCCATATACATACATATACACACATATATACATACATATATATATATATATACACATTCACATACATACGTACACGTATTTTGAGACATCAATATTATATTATTCGAATTTGTTATTCATCTAACCATCTAGCTATAATAATTGAAAACGTGTAATGGAATATGTGCATATTCATAATTTAAAGTATGTGATAAGTACACATCTTTACACATATTGTAGTTTCCTCAATGGCATGATTATATTTGTGTATGATTTTATTTAGATTTCCACAACCAGATATTTATCAAATAAAAGGTTCTTGCATTTACGCTTAAATTCAGTAATAGTATTAGTAGTTTTTAAATGATCACGTAGAGAATTCCATAATTGCACTCCCTTTACACAAAGAGACATTGATCGCATGGTAGAACAGACTCTCTGTCGTTCTAAGTCATGATTAGCTCGCATTGAGTATGCTATTTCCCGTCTAGTAAACAAACACTGAATATTTGATGGCAAACAGCTGTAGTAAGCTTTGTACATAAATAACGATGTTTTCAGTTCTATGATATCTGGAAATTTTAGAACATGTAATTGTTGGAAAAGTGAGTTTGTATGATCCAACCGTCTTGCACCAAATATAATGCGGATTACTCTTTTTTTGTAATAAGAAAATACAGTTAGTATTTGTTGGGTACGTGTTTCCCCATATCTCTGCACAGTAATTTAAATATGGCAAAAAGAGAGAACTGTATAGAATACGCCTACTATTTATATTAAGTAGATGACTGCATCTATGCATTATAGCAGTACTTTTTGAAAGCTTTGATTGTACGTATTTTATATGAGCTTTCCAATTTAGTAGATCATCAATAAACACACCCAAAAACTTGGTGACCCTTACTCTTTCGATATTAACATTTCGTATTTTTAGATTAATTTATTTGTTTAGCATACGATTTCCAAATAACATATAATTGGTTTTAGATATGTTCAGAGTTAATTTATTTACTGCAAACCACGTATACATTTGGTCCAGTACGTTACATACAGTTTCGTTTAATTTATTGATGTTACTATTTGCATAAAATATATTAGTATCGTCTGCAAAGAGAATGTATTTTACTAGATTATATATGTTACACATATCATTAACGTATAGAATGAATAGTTTGGGGCCCAGGATCGAACCCTGTGGGACACCACATGAAATATTGCGCACAGTAGAATTACATTTGTCAATGGACACAAATTGTTTTATGTTTTCTAGATAACTATTTAACCAGTTAAATGCCCCACCACGGATACCAAGAAATTCCATTTGTTTACATAACAGTTTGTGATTGACAGTGTCAAATGCCTTTTTTAAATCGATAAAAACACCAATAGCATATTTTTTGGCATCCAATGATTGGGTTATTGCATCAACAAGATCTATTAGTGCGTGACATGTTGACATATTTTGTTGAAATCCATATTGGCTTGGGTTTATTAGTTTGTGTTTGATAATAAAGCTATCTAAACGAGAACTGAACAATTTTTCTAATATTTTTGAGAATTGTAGTAATAGTGAAATAGGCCTGTAATTAGTGCATATATACTTATCCCCAGACTTAAAGAGTGGGATAACCTTTGCTATTTTCATTTTCTCCTGGAATACTCCAGAAGTGAAGGATAGATTACAAATATAAGTGATAGGTTTTGCAATGGAGTTAATAACTTCTTTGACCAAATGCATACTTATGTATTCGCAATCTGTGGATGTTTTACTTTCCCAATTGTTCACAGCTCGGATAACTTCATCTTCATTAACTGGAGTTATAAATAAATTGTTATTATTTATGTTTTCTAGGTAGTCATAATTAGAAACATTTGTTGGTGCCGTTATGTCCTTTGACAGCTCCGGACCGATATTAGTAAAATATTTGTTAAACATGTTCACTACATCTTCCTTATTACTAATGGTTATGCCATCATTAACAAACTGATCTGGGTAGTGATTTCCTAAGAGAGGTGTTCCCATTACAGTTTTAAGTACTTTCCAGGTGCCAGCAATGTCATTTTTCTTCTGTGCAAATAAACTGCTATAATACTGTTTCTTCGTGGATCTGAGAATACCTGTTAATTTATTTTTTATATGATTTATATCTAGTTTCCGAGATAATTTATCTGGATGACAGAAATGCTTTATACAAATGATTTTTCTTGATACATGCATTTCTGAGTCCTTTAGTAAACCACGGTTTTTTTAAACAAATTGTTAATACTTTAGGTCGTACAGTTGACACAGGACAATGTTTGTTGTACATTTGTGTAAAATCATGAAGAAAGTTGTCATATGCTATATTTGCATTTTCACTACCGATAACAGCATGCCAAGAATTTTGCATTCAGTCACACTTCAATGCATTGATGTTTTCTTCGCTAAGATGACGAATACACTTGTTAGAATGTTCGTTCACTTTACGTTTTACAGTACAATGGCACAGAGCAAATACAGGAAGATGATCACTGACAGCATTTACTAATAGACCATTATCAATCTTGTATTCAAGTTCAGAAGTAAAAATGTTGTCTATAAGGGTTGCAGAGGTAGTAGTAATTCTGCTAGGTCTATTAATTAAAGGGTGTAGACCAAGACTGTACATAAGATCTACAAATAACTTGGTTCCACTATGACTATCACATTTAAACAAATCTATATTGAAATCACCACATGCATATATGGTTTTGGTGCAACGTATACGACTAAATAATTGTTCAATATTGTCATTAAATGAAACCATGTTAGACCGAGGGAACCTATATACACAACTGACCAGTGCAGTTTTGTGTCGGTTAATTTCACATTCAACAGTAACACATTCTAGAACGTTATCAACTATTAGTGACTTTGTTTCGCATAATCGCCCATTTAGATTCTTGTTAACATAAATCACCACACCTTCACCTTTTCTGTTATCTCTAACAACATGAAAAGCATCATAATCATCAAACGTATATAAAGGAGATGAGTCCTTACTCAGCCACGTTTCGCTTATCGCTATAATATCAAACTTTACTTTAAGTGATTTGAGAAGATCTTGTATTTCGCTGAAGCTAGTACTTAGACTTCTAGCATTAAAATGTATTAAAGACAGACCACCATCATAATTTCTGTTTAGCTCATTATTGAATTGTTGTTC
Organism: Paraescarpia echinospica; assembly: GCA_020002185.1. Lineage (NCBI taxonomy): Eukaryota > Metazoa > Annelida > Polychaeta > Sabellida > Siboglinidae > Paraescarpia > Paraescarpia echinospica. Next base: position 12,844 of record JAHLWY010000279.1, read on the forward strand.
TGTATAATATTTACAAGATGTTGATATGTTGTTGTAATAATTATATTCAGGATCGATATCCTTCTCAAAATGACATCTGCTGTGTTCAGTATATTTGTAAGTTTCAAATATGTTATCCATATCATCACAATTTGAGAGCGAGTAATTTTCTTTCACGGTGTTAGCCATGTAAATGGTAGATATTAGGTATTACATGAAATAGAAACAGCAAAGCAATATGTTTGCTATAATAAAGTAATATACAGTTTTGACCATTGTTATCAATAAGAACAAACACACAGTGTACAACTGTAATACAGTGGATGGACAACATAAAAAAAACAAAAACAGCTGAGTCGTAGAGTTAATTTCGGTGGAATCAGACACCAAAGACAGAGTCACGCAGTTTGCAACACTAGTATAGAAGATGCACAACAACAACATAGTCGTAGACGTAGAGTTTATTTCGCCGGTGGATTCAGACATCAAACTCGCGGAAATCGTCCATGCACTTAACGAGTCGAATCTTGGCACTGTCCGTAGGACCGTTCGCTTTCACGAAGATCTTGCAATTTCTCGTCCACGTTGATTGGATTTTGCCTTGCTTTCTCAGTAGACGGGCGGATTTCGCGAGGTTCGCTTGCTTTGCCGTCAAATGTTCGTTTACATAAACGTTGGTGCCGCGTAGTTTCTTGCTCCATTTCAGAACATTCACTTTAGCTTTCCTGTTGGAGAAGCGTACGATAATACGTGGCGGTGCGGTGGATCGGTGTTGACTCGTGTTCGTCGACGACGATGCAGATCTGTTGCCCGCACTGAGAGTGTGACACGCAAAAATGTATTTTTTGTCGATGTTAATACCCTTCGAACTGAAGAACTTTACGACTTTCTCTTCCAATGTCGCCAGTTCTTCTTGCGAGAAATACTCGAAGGAAATTAAGAGTTATATGTTTCGTATAATATAATACACAGTAGTTACAACATGGTACTGATTTGTTCAGTTTGATGCATATGCCGACTGAAACAAATATCCGAAATCCAAAAGTGGGGTGAAATATGTTCCTCGTACATGATGAAGCTCCTGACATCAGTCGAACTTTGGATAATATTATGCAGATGACCGTTAATGTGTTTTGGGTCAACTACACTTTAAAACAAGCACATAACAAAACTTCTCATTAGAGATGCGAATCTTGACATGTCGACGCATGTGACTAATCTACGGATCACGCGCAATAACGAACGTGACATAAAGCCAACGAACGTGACATAAAGCCAACGAACGTGACATAAAGCCAACGAACGTGACATAAAGCCAACAGAAACAACGAGCTCCATCGCCAATATAAATTCCATCAGAAAATCACACATTTGTGTTGATATCTTAGAAAATGTTTGTAATTTTATTTTGCCTTTTAGTTACTGTGCCACTGCCTGGAGTTGACATTAAGATAATGAACAAAGTTCCAAGTCATTCCTTTACTCGAGTCACTCCAAACAAAGTCCCCGAACCCCGAACCAACCCCTAGTTCTGTGTAGCCAAGGGAAACAACGCAAAGTAAATAAAACAACGAGGGAGGCGCAGCAAACCCCTGGGTTTGGCACGTTCTTTAGGAGAACGGCTTCCGCAAGTGGTGAATGAACGGTAGGATTGGTAGATTTGTGTTTCATGCAGCCTTTCGCGGCAGCTGCATAATTCATGAACAGACGTGGACCAGCTACGTTGACCTTTAGTCACCTGGCTCACATGGCCAGCAGTACTGGCCATGTGAGCCAGGTACATCAGCCGTAGTTTTTGCTGTATGAGTTCTTGTCCAGCCTTTCGGCAATTTCACGGCCGTTGGGCAAAAATACCACTGAAGGTTTATGTTTGCACGAATACCGCGCGTTTGATACGGCGAACTATTGCTAAAACGACGTTGCCGTCGTGTTACTTTTAACGATTTTATAAATATGATTGTTCGTCTTGTACGTGATGTTTAAATGTCAAGCGTCGGTTCAATTGTAGAAGAAACCTTACAGCCGATGTTGTCGTGGTTTCAAGACTACCTCCGAAATATGATCACTGTTTCTTCTGCTTACACTGTCGACCTTAATATTGAAACATTATTCGTATTCTGTATAAAGACTACCTCCGAAATATGATCAATGTTTCTTCTGCTTACACTGTCGACCTTAATATTGAAACATTAGTCGTTCTCTGTATAAAGACTACCTCCGAAATATGATCACCGTTTCTTCTGCTTAAACTGTCGACCTTAATATTGAAACATTAGTCGTTCTCTGTATAAAGACTACCTCCGAAATATGATCACTGTTTCTTCTGCTTACACTGTCGACCTTAATATGGAAACATTAGTCGTTCTCTGTATAAAGACTACCTCCGAAATATGATCACTGTTTCTTCTGCTTACACTGTCGACCTTAATATTGAAACATTAATCGTTCTCTGTATAAAGACTATCTCAGAAGAATATGTAGGACCAGGTTCCATCATAGGCCTCGGAACAGGGGTGTTTGAGGGGCGCGATTGTTTTGTTTGGGGTGCTGAAGATCTGTTTAGACCCCAACCATTTTGGCAAACGGATGCAGTTGGGAGTGTTTGGCAAAGGGGTGCAGTTGGGAGTATTTACAAAGAGGTGCAGTTGGGAGTATTTACAAAGGGGTGCAGTTGGGAGTATTTACAAAGGGGTGCAGTTGGGAGTATTTACAAAGGGGTGCAGTTGGGAGTATTTACAAAGGGGTGCAGTTGAGAGTATTTGTTGAGCATCAAGGCGGGTGCTGTTGTAGTTTTTGGTGAGTGCCAGGGAGTGCAGTTGAAGGATTCTGGTTAACTTCAGTCCCCCCCAATATTCACCACGTTCCGACGCCATGAATGTTATATAGGGTACTACTACTACTTTGGTTAGAGTAAGGAGCTCTCGAAGGTTCTTTTTGACGGTCATTCCTCGAGAAATGAATGTCTCACATAGAATGTAGGCCGCGCACTTAGCGGCACGCATGTGGGTCAGTGGATCAGTGGGTCAGACGTGGATTTGGCTTGAGAACACGTGGATATTGTTCATCTGTTACGGAAGCACATGCCACCAAGCCATCAGTTGTTTCCTACAGAGTGGGGAATGTGTAAAGTGTAGACCGGATACGATACATACTTGTGAACACTTTCATCATGCATGCAAAACAAAAGCACCTATTATACTGTCATACGAATGTAGTTTTACTGGGGACGTTGTATTCAAGTCAATATATTGTGCCACGATGTCTCGTAGATCCTAGGATGTGATTTCCGTAGTTTCAGTCAGAAGTGACGTTCAATGTCTAATCAAGCATCATTATGCTTAACCACACATGGATTTAACGAGGATTAGGCATGTTGCTAATAATAATTGGCCAGTGATGTTTTATTTTACTTCTTTTGCAGTTTTGAGACGTATCTTAACATTAATATTGTGTACCTCTTTATTGCGTACGTTATATTTTCGCCATGTCTACCACGTGTCTACCTCGGGCCAAACTGTTTAATTTCCCAATTATCTAGCTATAATTAATTAATGTTAGTATCATCGTACAATCATGTTGTTTAGTAACAAACATATAATATATTCTAATGGCCAAGCCGCCCAACAATGTTTTTTGTTAATTAATGACAATCCCACATAATAGTTTACGGCTCTGTCGATATCTGTAAAGATATCATTTTACCGTTATCTGTTTAATGACAGTCGCACATAATGCAATGCGAATGTGATATTCATGACAACATTACTGACTTTAACTAGATAACGGTGCGATGTTAACAATGTGGTTAATGAAAGCACATATGGGGAATTAAATCATGATTTTACTCTATATACTAAAACATACTAAATTATCGGACGTTGTGTTCTACCTTTAATATATGTTACATAATCCGACAACATTGTGGGGAAAATGTCGCGTTAACTATAAATATAAATAAGCAAGGCAGACACAAATCAAATTGGCGTGGCAAATGAAAGGACTGCGGAGCAATGTCCTCTCCACGTTTGCACGGCCAATATATATCTGAATGTTTTTGATACCTGTCAACATCTTTGCCGACGAAGTGTTTAGCCGGCGGTGGAATTGAGCGCAGGTGTTATCGTCATAAAAAGCAAGATGTTATGTAACACGGTATCCAATCCTTAGAAATGTTCAAGGCAGAGCACGATTAACTCCCTGTCAGACCTGTTCCAATCGAACACCATCACGACTTATCTGGGAAGCATTCAGCCAAGCTGCAATTGCTGCGCGAAGACTATTTGCACACACGTATCGACCACGGTCTACACCTAGATGTTCAGTCATAAATGAGTTGAGGTACCGTGGAATGTACGAGCTTGTGCAAGGTTCAAAACGGCAAAAAGAGGGTTACAACCCGGATTCTTTCGATTGAGAGTCCGACGCTCCAGTTACTATGGCACCGCGCTCCACAATCTACTTCGTTAGTGGGCATGCCGGTGGGCATGGTCCTTCAAGGTTGCTAGGTCTTCTTTTCGAAATTAAAATAGGTTCTTGCTTGAAATCGTGACCCGTGTTGTGCGTTGATGGTTTCTTTTACTGATGGTTTCCGAGTCTGCAGTCAAAGCGCTCTACCTGGATATGTTAGCAACCGGCATCTTGACTTCGCTCCATCGTTTGTTAATCAGCTGTAGGTCACGGTCGATGGTCTGGCGCCGGTTCATTCTTGGTCATCCTCACCTTCTCTGACCAACTCGTGGTCACCTTGTTGCAGGTCGATTAGGTGGGAGAGTCCTGACATGGCCGAACCAGCTCAATCGTCTTCTGATGAAGCTGCATATTATCCGGATCGTACATTGAACTCTTTGTTCGTCAAATAATCGCGACAGTGAATGTCCAGGATCTTGCGCAGGTGGTTGTTGTAGTAATAGAGGTGGTTGTGGTGGAGGCTGTATTAATATTATGTCATTTTCCAATATGTTCCGTTAGGTCGTTCATTCTGTTTAGCACGTCAGTCAATGACGGGTCGAATCATTATTCAGTTTCGCATTGGCAACACTGTTGAACTTTTTAATGATGTGCGCCCATTTGTACTTTGAGTGTTGTGGAAATCAACTGTGTTAATGCGTAGTCTCTCATCAACCTTGCTGCACACAAACTACCGTAAACTTTTGTAATCTCTTTCTCAGCAGAAAATCATCAACACACAAGATGTTCTTCAAGAAACGGAGTCCAACGCAATTATGTCGTGTATTCGTGCGCCAGAGGTTCTACCGTCACTGACACGTGCGTATGGTAATATACATCTACTAGGAATTTAATCTGGGCACATTATGAATGTACTAATTCTTAAATAGCCTACATTCCTGTTCAACAAATTACAGGAAGCGGACTACTTCAATGAGATGCGTTGTCGGAGGAACTGCAATTGGTTAGCTCCATAGACGCATTCAAAGTATGACTAAAACGCATTATTTTAAACACACTTTGTCAAACTGGGATACCGTTACTGGCACTTCATTCACGTATCATAAACTGTGCAGTAAATTAATGATCCAAGCCCACATGACGTGTACATGGAAAATGAAAATATGAGTATACGAGTAGCGCCACCACCACCCGAACCACCACGCGCAACCGCCACCCCTGCCGCCAGCGGCCGAAATCAACTAGCCAATTATCCGTGAGCAGGTGCGTTTTTTGCAGCTCTCAACACACGTGTTTCGCTGCATGCTAACTAGATGTGATCGGCGACATCGCCTTTGGGGGTTGACCTGCCTTCGTTTCCCGACCAAACCTTCCGTCTTCCCGGCTCGCTCTTCCCACACCGCCAGCGAAGTTTAGTACGAACCAGGGTGCGGGTAGGGGCGGTAGCGATAGGTGGTGTAGATATGAATTGGTGTGGTAGTGTTGGGGGTTGTGGTGGTGGAGGTGGTGTGGGGTGGTGATAGTGGTGGTGGTGGTGATGGTGGTGGTGGTGGTTAGTGTCGGTGGTGGTGTTGGTGGTGGTGGTGTTGGTGGTAGTGGCAGCGGTGGTGGTGATGGTGATGGTAGTGGTGGTGGTGGTGGTGGTGATGGTAGTGGTGGTGGTGATGGTGATGGTGATGGTGATGGTGGTGTTGGTGGTAGTGGCAATGGTGGTGGTGGTTAGTATTGTTGGTTGTGCTAGAGTGCTGCTGGTGGTGGTGGAGGTTTTTGGTGATTGCTACGATGGAGGTGGCGGTGGTGGTGATGGAGGTGATGGTGGTGTTGGAGGTGATGTTGCTGGTAGTGGTGGTGGTGGTTGTGTTGGTGATGTGAGTGGTTGTTGTGGTAGTATTGCTGGGGGTGGTGGTGGTGTTGGTGATAGTGGTGGTTGTGTTGGTGGTGGTGGTGATGGAGGTGATGGTGGTGATGGTGGTGATGGTGGTGGTGGTGGTGGTGGAGGTGTTGGTGATTGTGGTTGTGATGTTGGTGATGGTGGTGGTGGTGGCGGTGGTGCTGGTTGTGGTGTTATTGGTGGTGATGGTGGTTGTGGTGATTGTGGTGGTGGTTGTGGTGTTGGTGATGGTGGTGGTGGTCGTTGTGGTGGTGTAGGTGGTGGTGATTGTGGTGGTGGTTGTGGTGTTGGTGATGATGGTGGTGATTGTGGCGGTGGTAGTGATGGTGGTGGTGGTTGAGGTGGAGGTGGTGGTGATGGGTGAGGTGATGATGGTTGTTGAGGTGGTGGTTAAAGTGGTGGTGTTGGGTGGTAGTGGTGGTTGAGGTGGTGGTGGTGGGTGGTGGTTGAGGTGGTGGTGGAGATGGAGGTGATGGTGGTGGTTGTGGTGGTAGTGGTGATGGTGGTGGCGGAGAACGTGACGGTGGTGGTGGTACCGGTATAATTGATGATGATGGTTTTGTTGATTGCTACTGGGTGATCGGAGGCAACACACATCGTGTATGACAACCCGTCAAATGCATAATAACGTTACCCGAGGAAACAACCGTCATTAGACTGGACGACTACGAACTGTTGTTATTGTTGTCCTTGATAGAGTGGTGGAGGACATCGCGCCCATGATGAAAACGTGTTCCACACGACCTGGATAAAGGACCCAGTGGTGCTATGAGCGTTTGCAATATTATCATTTCTTTATTTGATTTTGTTCTCATTTATCGCTAACATATGTTATATTGATACTACTACTACTACTACTACTACTACTACTACTACTACTATTACTACTACAATAAACGTATTAGCTTGCTAGACGTGATCCGCCACAGCGCACCGGGTATTAAGTTGCACAAGTCTATTCTGCATAAGAACCAACAATAGCTCTCTATGTCACGTCTAATAAATGTTGTGGTTTCGGCAGAAATTCGTACTTAAAATATCATGATGTAATGTGAGTCAAACTTACCTAGTTTGTTTTAAAACGACACTTTTTTTAAAGCTCATGATCTATGGAATCCGAAACGATACAACATTCCATTTTATGATTTTGTGTCTTAATACCCACGTTGCTGTGGCATGTCACATATAAATCATTTATATTGTCCCGTTTCTCGTGGCTACCGTACTTGCCCCATCTTGGAAACAATGGTTCGTATGATAGTATTAAGAAGCTCAAGTTTTTGCACTAAAAAACTTAATGCGTGCATAGCTTATGTTGCTGCTTCTATTCCAAAGTTCCAACGTGTAATACATTTTCTATTCCAACGTTAAAGTATTGCGCCAGCGTGTGATAATAAACGCTTTATATTAACCAGCATTCTATCCACGCGTAGCATCGCTCGCGTTAGCGACGCATAGCGGGCAGTCTGGAACTAGCACAAAGCAGAATGTAATCGCCAGGTGTCTCTACTGCATTGCAGAAAAACTACATGCGAACGCACAGTGCAACATTTGATCTTATTATAGTATTTCCACATAACATATTCATAGCACATGGTTTATTCTGGTTTTAATACATATTGTATCATAGTCGGGAAACACAAAGTAGTCGGTGGCGTTACGTACATGTTGTTTAGCATTACGAGCATTTGGTTTATATATGTATATGTATACTTCTTTTGTAGCAAAACTGACCGCAAGACAGACAGAGGCAGAACATACTCAATCCTATTTACTCTTTAAGTGAAACGTGTGTCCATATAATGACAAATTAAATAACGAAGTTAAAATGCCGCATTTGCAAAAGAGGGTTGTCTTTTTGGAAGAAGATATATTGTGTGCAAACATATGTCAGGGTCATCACATTGACGGCTTCGCAATGATATACTGCCGACAAGTTCACCATACCTGGCGTACCCTTTGTGAGTTGATGGGGACGGTCTTGTGTTCGCAAGTTTAATAGACAACCTATTCCAGCCTGGTTTGTTTTCTGAAGTACGTTGCACGGTCGGTATATTTAGACTATACCGTTCTATGCAACACTTTATAATGATCCAGTCTCTTATATACATCCTGAAGACAAATCAGGCTGACGTACGCGATTCATAAAAATTACAAATCTAGCATACGGATATCTAATATCAATATTACCACAATTCTCAAACATTCTGGAGAAACTATATAATGACAGGATGGACTTATTCCTAAAAAATATGATATACTCAATCCAAGTCAGTATGGTTTTAGGTCTAGTATGTCAACAACTGAGGCTCTTTTAGATTTGGTAGAAGAAATTACAAACTCACTGAAAACAAGTTATTGACCTAAAGAAAGCCTTTCACACTGTTGATCATGATATACTGAGTACAAAATTACACTTCTATGGTGTGCGTGGTGTCGCACATAAATGGATTAAGAAAATAGAAAGCAATTCGTCAATTTTAATAATTGTGATTCAGAAATACTAAATGTATCGTGTGGTGTTCCACAGTGTTCCATTTTGGGACCAACGTTATTTTTCATGTACATTAATGACATTTGTAAAGTATCAAAGGTGTTTAAGTTTATTTTATTTGTCTATGATACAAACATATTGTGTTCTGAAAGGGACTTAAATGAACTTGTTCGGATGATAAATAATGGACTAGAGCAACTCCAGGTGTGGTTTTCAGTTAATCGTTTATCTCTTAATGTAACTAAAACTAATTATATGATTTTTGGAAATCGCAAGTTGACTGCTGAATTTCAGTAACACTAAATTAAGAAACAATCAATAGAATAAATGCCACAAAATGTTTAGGTGTAATGATTGATGACAAGTTAAACTGGAAAAATCATATGTTAGGTACTATTAGGTACAGAGCCAGTTTCTTGATTAACAAGTGTGGTATGCATATGTTGTACTGTTCTCTTTTCATGCCTTATATTATGTATTGTGCAGAAGTTTGGGGTAACACATGTGCTATAAATATTCAATGTTTAGTTTTATTACAGAAAAGGGTTATTAGATTACTTTGTAGTGCCAAGAGACTTGATCATACAAATATACTATTTTACAATCTGCATATTCTTAAAGTACCAGATTTAGTCAAATTAAAAACTGCTGTATTAATGTTTAAGGCATTTCACTATGTGTTACCAATGAATGTACAACAGTTGTTCAGAATATATGAATCAGTTTATTCAACCATATATAAATGTAAGTTTATACAAAACTATGAACGTACCAGTCTGAAGAGTATGTGTATTTCTATTAAAGGAGTAAAACTTTGGAATTCCCTGGACAGTCCACTGATTAGCTGTAGAAATGTTCACCTGTTCAAAAAGCAGTACACATATACAATATTGAATAGCTATGTGTTAGAGTCGTAACCCATTCTTGTTGATTACGTAACATCAACAAGACAAATTAAATGACCATTCAGCTGAATGCAAACATTGCTTAGTGTTGTTCAAGAAATGTTCCAGTAGTTTAGTTGTTTTATTTTTTATTTTTTTTATCTAAACTAAGATGATTATACATGACAATGGTGTTGTTGCACTTTGAATTTGTGTTCTTGCACTCTCGTTCTAAATATATTATGATGTTAAAAAGCTATTAAAAGGGTAAACATTATAAGTATTGCACTTCTTTTTACCCTTTTTCAACAGTTTGTATTCAATTATATATGCACTGTATAACTAAGTGATGTAAATATGTCGTTGCTGTTCTTTCAAGTGGCGAAAGTAGCTATGGGAAGACCACGTATGGTGGCGCTGTCTGTCGGCGTATGGATACTCGTGACTACGGAAGTATCCACTAGGTGCTGATCTGTGTGCTTCGCCTGCTTCAAACACCCACACACGGAGGAATCGTTTAATCTAGAGTCTAGACTAACTAAATGACGCGTTGCACACATTACTTTTCCGATTTACTCTAGACAAAGGCAATGGATGTGTAGGTTTTTTTTTATAGATATTTACGTGGACGCGACAATATTAAATAAGTGTATGCTGTATGAATTTCCTCTAAGATATGTTTTATTAAATCAATTACAGCAAAGAAATAGAATTTATAATAATAATCAATGCAACACAAATACTATGCTAATGCACACCATATACGTACGAACATGTTAGGCTAAATCTATGTCAGCAATAGAAAAGTGAACGTTGTAATCCTAATCCGTGGTGATGTCAGCGTGACGCTTCACTGTTTTCATGTCTTGTATTAACAGACCTAAGCAACACTGTTGCCTAGTAGAAGGTCCATCAAGCCATCACAAAAATAACTATCAAACATCTGGGGTGTTCGGACAATCGGACACGTCTTTATGAAAAAACCATAAGGCAACATTTCTAAAGCGACAATTGTATACGGGAATGTTTATCTAGCATATGACATGCTGTCCTATTTATGCAATGCATATAATATTAATGTTACCAACATTGTTGGCATCAAGGAGCCTCTATTTGGACAGGAGGCGTCACTGAGCGAGAAAATGGCAGTCTACACAGAAGGTTTTTGTCCGCCATTCGGGAAGCAAGCGCATGCGCCTACGGGACTGCAGCGCGCGATGTTAGCGTATTTGTTCAGTCACCTCATTTCATCAGAATAATCACCAAGCTGTCATGCGTTATATAAAATGAAAGATATTAAAGTAATCCTTGAAGTTTTTTATCTATCACAATTCAAAATAATGAAACAAACAAATCACATAGAAACGTTGCAAGTGTTTACTGAGTCAATTGAACTTCGTCGTTTTTCATCAGAATAATCATCAAGCTGTACCACTTCTTATATAATTAAAATTCCGAGGTTATCGTTGAAAATGTTGAGGAATGATAATGCAAAGAACTGCATTTTCTGCACGCGTATGGTCTGGCTTCGCGCAACTCCAGAATGGCGGACAAATTGGTTATGTACTTTCCTCGAGCAATGTAGATAGCGCGCGCTGCACCGTCTTGTATTGATATACGGTCTTTGGTTGGCATGGCAAAGCCTGACGAACGTTTCAAGCATAATTTTGATTGTGACGTAAGCAAACCGCTGTGTAGCAGATCCGTCAGTTTGATGGATCCAACACGTTGCACTTTCCCTACACGTCACAATCAAGTTTATTAAGACACCTCTACCAAGCGTTGTCTTGCCAACAATACTAATAATAGTAATATAGTAATATATATATTAATTGAATTACTAGGATGGAATGATATCTGCAAAATAAAAAATTCACGCATACAGTATGTCGCTTTAACAACTTTGCCTCGTGTTTTTGTCATAAAGAAAACATTTTGGGACCAGAATTTCAACAGAATGTACGATGGAATGTCCGAACGTGCTGCTCGGCATGCATTTTCTGATGGCTTGACGGACGTATTACTATAGGCAACAGATCACATGGCGGATGGCTATATCCACCACATGACCTGTTGCGTAACAAAAGCTCCGTCAAGCCATACAAAATTGGGTGCCGGATACTTGGTGCATTTGTGCATTCCATCGAATATTGTGTTGAAAAAGATTTGTTATGACAATAACATAAGGCACAGTAAGTAACATCTGTATGTGGCAAAGTTTCATATAAAAGATGTCATGTCGCAAAAATAATGTAGTTCACGTATATAACCGTTATCAACTTTGGCAGGAAATATCATTTGAAAAAACAATAGATTGTGACGTAGGCAAACCGTGACGTACTGGATGCATCAATAGAAGGGTCCAGAAACTTATGTTACAATCAAAAATTACGATTTGCCTTACTGGCGAATGATGCCAAAATTATGCTTTGCCTTACCAATAATGTGTATATTTTCATTACATCACTAGGGGGGGCTGACATCTGCCTGCTCAATCCTCCTCGCATATAGATGCTCAATCCTCCCCGCACATAGATGATCAATCCTCCCCCACATAGATGCTCAATCCTCCCCGCACATAGATGCTCAATCCTCCCCGCACATAGATGCTCAATCCTCCCCCACATAGATGCTTAATCCTCCCCGCACATATATGTCGTTTAAACAACTTTGCTCCGTGTCTGTGTTGCACATTTTGGACCACAATTTTTACGAAAAATGCGACAGAATTGTTGACATCATTACATTTGCGGTGGTCAAATTAGTAAAATTACGGGCTCTGATTGCAAAATACGCGCATAATATATCGGCAATTGACGTTGGGAATATTGAGGGACCGACACGTGTTGGTAGAACAGGCCGCAAATAAGCAGCATATGCCTAGCTTGCAAATGTCAGGCTTCTGTGATGTCACGAATGATTTTTATCAAATGTGCTTCAGTGACTGTTACTTCTTACGCTCTGCCTTCACGTTGAAACTACTACGTTTTACTTAAACTGAGAACATAACACTGTACTGGTTTTGATTTAGACTTAGTACACTAGTGCAGGCTGTTTTAATATCAATGAATCATACGTATTACATTTTCTGACCAATACCGTCGACTTAAAATACGCATACAGTACTGACATATTTTAATCGTTTGTCGGTGTTATATTTAGAAATTCAAATATGCATGGTGTTCGGGTTATTGTGTCAAAGTTAATAAGTGTGGTGACAATTAAACACTTCTCGTTATTTGTCACGGGACAATGCAATAATCACAAAATATGCATATTTCATGGGAGTGAATAAAACCGCGCAGGTAACATGCGCATTTCCAACACGTATGTTATCCTTTTATAACAAAGGCCACCGTTGAGTGACTTCAGTCTGTAGACCCCAGTGTCCACAGAATGCGATAATAATAAACAGTTTGTTCAACGAAGTACATATTGGTACATTGGAAATGTCTTTCATTGGGTGGTATATTCCCATAATGTTTTCGCGAAACAACATAGCTTAGTTATTGATTCTTGTTAACTGTTACGAATCGGTTGTCATGGTCACGAGTGACGTACGCGCTCATCCAGTTGATACGCAGACGGGAGATGATGAGATGAAACGACGACGCGTGTGAGATATTCTCTTCGTCTTCCGACCTACAGCAAATATCGCCATAAAGTCATGCCACAAGCGTCTATGGAGTGCCACAAGCGCTACTCATGTCGACAGCGCGTCCAAATAAATCCGCAAAAATAACCGCGTACACTGCGAAGTAAATACGCGTGTTCAGCCACGCATAACGAACCGTCCCGCGTCGCTGATCACGGAGCTGTTAATCCTCACAAACAGCTGTACGCAGAGATCTGCAATCTTTTGAGTGTGGCTTCATCCTTCTAGTTAGGCACGCATGCGAATTTATCGGCCTTAATGTGTCATTCATTGTGTAAAAAAGCGTAGAATTGGAGATTATCAAAGGGCAGATGCGACCCGCCCGGTGCGTCTGCGGCGCGTTAAGTTAAACGCTCACAGAAAAGTTTAGCAACCTCCTGATCCGACTAAGTGATGATGTGATATGAGCCGAATGGTGATAGCGAGTATTGTCGATGCCGATTCATGGGAAGATAAGACCGACTATCTTCGTTTGCTGAACCACTTCGCCGCGTACACACGTGAAGCGCCCTTTCCTTATGTTTAACTGTCTTATGTTCCATTATTCCCCTCCTACACCATGTTTTATTTTAGCATGTTTTCACTGTAATGTGTCCACCTTTACGTCCCAATGTGGCATAAATTAAAGACCTTGTCGTCCTTCATGTTGAATTTGTACCCGCACAATTATCTAGTTCGCCGTTTAAAAAAAAAGCAAACAAATTCATGCTTTGTTATATCAGATATCAAACACGTCACAAGTGTAGCAAAAGGGTCATTCGACAAAAGACACCTGAGCTTAGAAGTGTATATTCAGCAGGGCCTTCGTCTTGATAAAGTATATGGTCCAACTCAAAAGTAGATTTTTCACTGATTATTAATATAAAGTGTAAACACCACACGCAATTTCAGCCTTGGAAATACAGATTTTGCCCAACAGAAAAGTTTACTGTCTCTGGGCTCCGGGACAAGTAGTGATTGCGAACACTGAAGGCGATGTCACCTTCTACAGACGTTACTTGTACATGTCGTCTGAGTCTATCCCCGTGTCGCTATCGTGACGCCAACTTACAGTCTACTCACTCACGTTCAGAAGGTACAATTAACGCCTTCGCGCGTCGAACTAATTTACTGGTGTCTCTTAAGTAACACAACCCGCTGCTGGCTATCCACTGACCGTAGCCGCGGGTGTGGTCGCTGACCGGGGCACGGGTCGTACCTGTGATGTGGTCAGCCCGTACAACAGAGATACACCGGGGACATTCGATCGTCGCTATCGCCGCGTCCATCGATGCGGCGTAATCACACCTTTCGGCAACACTCGTAAAATTCGTTTGGCAGACAATCTACAACAACAGGGGCGGGCCG
>JAHLWY010000279.1:32500-150427 GCA_020002185.1 Paraescarpia echinospica
CGTTGAGCGTCGCCTATTGGTCGTTGCCATCATCACCAGGTCGAGCCGACGCGACTATTACAAGCGATCCCGTCAGACACAACTACATGCGGCGAGTATCAACCACGGATGACTTCTGTTGTGTTCTCTCGTTGCGGTCGCTCATTTAACAAATCAGGACATATTCTGCATACTTGCGAGCATTTATTGATCCCACCTTTGGCATCTCCCTTCTCCGCGATTACCCGCTCTTCCTGTGCCGAACAAAGCGCATTTTAAACGGGTGAGGCTTTGCGCATAAAAAAGCGTAATCGCTACCGTATCATTGCTGCCACTGACGCGATCACCGCTTTGTCGCTGCACGGGCGCCGACCCAGCGATAAAGCGACACGTCGACCTGTCCGCGTTATGAGCACAAACCGCCATTATTCGATTGGCGAATTAATTTAATTACGGTCATTGCGTTGTCGCGATCTGCGAGCGGTGTCATGAATGCGCTCGCTGATGACGGAGATGATCGGACAGGCGATCGCTCCTATCGCCTTATCGCCCGACATTGTCGCTCTCTGTAGCAGTAGAAGAACGATTCATAGATCACCGCTCGCGATTGCCAGATACGATTGTCGGGTCGCTAAACGTTTATGTTCATGTTTGTCGGCCGGGTGTAATTGGCGAAATTGCTTAGCGTCGGGTTCATCGACGGGGAAACTTTCGCTGCTCCGATGAGTGCACAATCGTGTTCGCGTGAAGATACACACATGCACATTCACAAGCCGGTGTGATTGTGAACGTGTGTGATGTATTTATGCGATCATACGCGCACGAATACTTACGTAATACGCATGGGTATGAGCACAAACAAGGCAATATGAAAACACAAGTGCGAGCTTGCAGTCGAATGTAAATAATACTATAGTGGCAACCGACATTCCACACACACACACACACACACACACACACACACACACACACACACACACACACACACACACACACACACACACACACACACACACACACACACACACACACACACACACACACACACACACACACACACACACACACACACACACACACACACACACCACACACACACTCACACACACACACACACACACTCACACACACACACACACGCGCGCGCGAACCCGAAACATGCACACGTGAGCATGCAAGAATATGTACACAGGGAAACACATCCGGACACTCAAGCTCGCCTACGTACACATGTCGAAATTGGTTCAAGACGTGGGTACATTCACTCTAGGACGAATATTAAAATATCGAAATTGGTTCAAAGCCTGTGCACATTCAATCTAGGAACCTTAAATATCGCAATTGGTTCAAGACGTGAGCACAATCAATCCGGGAGAGTATACTTGGTCGGGAAGACATCGGGGATCCGTCGCCAGTCGTTCCCCGCGGCCCAGCCCCGACGCCCCATTACCTCGCGTGTTCGCTCCTAGTCAGGCCACGGATGATGAACGGGCGAAATTTGTTTGATGTCGCACCTTCGGTTCTGGTCGCCTACGCTACAGCGCCGGCGGGGGAACATATTACGTCACACTTCCTGGAAACCGCGGGAGAGTACCTCACAAACAAGCACTCGTACGTGAGAGAATCATGACCGTACGCGTGGGATACCGAGCGAGCATACGCAAACACATAAACATGCACTTGCAACTAGTAGTGTGACGCAATGTGTTATATACGCAGTTACAAGTATGTAGTTAACCTGAACAAAATTAATAATAAATGAATATATACGTGACAGACGAACACACACACACACATGCGCGCGTACACACACACACACACACACGCACGTACGCACACACATTCAGCGCAGTTAGTGCGCGCACTCACTCACTCACTCACTCACTCACTCACTCACTCACTCACTCACTCACTCACTCACTCACTCACTCACTCACTCACTCACTCAATTCTACTCACACACACTCTCACATAGATATTCATATATATGCACACGCAAAAAAACGCACGCATACTCGCACACACAGGTGCGCGCGCTATGCACAGTCATATATATGCTAAAGCGAACGTGTCCAAAACATTCGCAAACACGAGCACGCCTGCAATAATGCGCCCGCACAAAAAACTTTCAAAGTGAATTGAAACGAATGTATATTCGTATTCTGCATTATATATACGTGCATTTGTATATATGTACGGTAAAAATCGTTTCACTTGTGGCTGTCACGGAGCCACACTGGTTGCTGGGCTAAATAACGAATAAATGGTTGTGCTGGTTGATAACGAGCGTTAACACCCAAACACCCAATTCAAACCTGGGCGGCATAAGTAAGTAGCCTATTCTCTATGACGCTGTGGTTGTTTGATGTATCAGTTTGGCGTTTCATGTATCATTTTGGCACCAATCGTTTCCCGCCAGACACGTTGGCAAACTAGGTGACGACAGAGAAAGTTGTTGGCGTCGACAAGCAATTGCTTTATTGCTGCGCCCTTGTGTTATATTTGCCGATTACGCCTCCCTTAACCATAAATTGTCAGCGTAATGAATGCAGTGATACGTATATATAATGGCACAAACAAACGATGTCAAGCTACCTTTTAATATCGTGATATACATTGGCACACAACGGTCAGCGATTCCGGTTCTGCGTTCTAGGTGTCATTTCCGGTTCCGGTCAGACAATGATGTCATTACGCCGATAGATCTGATAGTAATTTGAATAACTCGCTTTAACAAAGATGGTTTAGCCAAGAAGCCGCCTATCATACCACTGATGTAGTTGCTGTTGACCTTTCCAGATTTCATCGATATCGCTACTTCAAAGCGGTATTTTTTTTTAGTATTGGGTCCGAAAAATATCCGCTATTCGTCTTAGCAGAGTTGTTCGTGTTTACCTCCCTCTTCTTATTGTATCGCTACGTCATGCAACTTCGAACGTCAGCACAATTTAACTCCCAAATCCTCGTTTGGTGGAGCAAGTAAACTATACATTTATGGGTGATTCATACACGACATTTGCTGCACATTTTGTGTTCGGGCTTTGGCATTCCGCTTCCAATCACTAGACGTCTTCCATATCTCTCAACTTTATGTAACGAAATGCGGCACTGGTCGAAATAATTCAAGTTGGTCGTGACATCTGGTAATTTGATCAAGTAAATTATTGTCTGACCAACAATTAACCTTCAAAACCACTTGTCAGCCACGTGGTATTTTAAGATAAAGGTTGCACATGGTAACAGGTTAGCTGCCATACGGTAGTGGCTATTATAAGTGGATTGTTTCTTCACAAACTGAATCTGGAATGAGTTCAGCGAAATATTTGAAAAGCTGAGGCACTTGTAATGAGTTAAATGAATATCTTTCTTCGTGATCCTGACGCTACACCCCCCCATAGTTTTACTTCAGTCACGATGTTTGAAGTTTGAGCCAAGTGTTAACAATTGTCTTGCGTACCGATCTTTGAAGTATGAACTGCGTGTTTGTAATTGTTCCGTATACCGGAGATTCACTTTATCTCCGACATTATCCTTCGTCTACGCCGCGTTTTTGCTTCCTTTAGAAGGAGTGCATAATCGGATCAACTTCTCCCGTCTCCCGAACTCAGCGTGAAATCGCATTGGGACAACACAAAGTCCCGTTGGAACACGAGTTCGCCCGGACGACCCGGCAGACAAGAATGTTTGCGGCAGCCCCGGGCACCGCCTCGTTGCCCGTGTTTCATCGCTGCGCTGTGATGCTGAACGAAGGCGACGCGAGGTGCTAACAAGTCTTCACCCAACCTGTAACGTCTCCGCCACCGCTCGTTAATCGCCGCTATTGCGAGCGCCGGTGTGCTTTGAACTGGTCGGCGCTGTCCGGTCTACGCAGCCATGCTCATTGACACGATACGACCCGCGCACTCCGGACACGCTTCTCATGCGTGCCTCATTGATGCCGGACCCTACGTACGGAAAATTGGAACGTGGTGCAAAATCATCACGGAGCATTTCAGCAGACCGTGGTAAATGGGAACATATTAACATATTTGTAAAATATTATTTATTATCAATAATAATAACAATAATAATAATAACAATAATAATAATAACAATAATAATAGCACTAATAATAACAATGATAATAGCAATAATAACAACAATAATAATAGCAATAATAATAGCAATAATAATAGCAATAATAACATCAATAATAATAGCAATAATAATAACAATAATAATAGCAATACTAATAATAACAATAATAATAACAACAATAATAATAACACTAATAATAGCAATATTAACAACAATAATAATAATAACGTGAATAATAGCAATAATAACAATAATAACAGCATAATAATAGCAATAATAATAGCAAGAATAATAGCAATAATAATAGCACTAATAACAACAATAATAACAACAATAATAATAACAATAATAATAACATAATAATGACAAATAATAATAATAACAATAATAATAACAATAATAATAATAGCCATTATAGTAACACTAACAATAATAATAACAATAATAATACAAATACATTTACTTCTTTTTTCATCAAATATCCTCGAAAATCGAGCTCAGTGGCGTAACAAAACCAAAAGATTAAGCAATCTCTTAAGCTATTTCAATTGAAAGTCTTCAGCAGATGGACGATAAGGGCGCATGTTCATGTTGTTTTAAACTGTTCTTAACAAAAGTAACGTTTTACCAGTAGACCCGGTTGTTTTCCCTATAAATGTGTTGATATACCGTAGTTCGACACTCCAAAGCGAGGATAACGAGCAATACATTCTGTCTTCTTCTTGTGCTCTTTTTGGTATGTCGTCCACCTTTCCATCATTTACTACGGTGATTGGCGATTGTGGAAACTGCTAACGCGCAACGCGGTTCTCAGTTGCGATCTGTAAACATATCTGGCAGAGTGATGAATGGCATACGCTATGCACGTGGACAAGATTCTAAAATGACCCCACTTTAGAAGAAACGAAATACCCGAAAACGAAAACATTCCTACTTGGCTAGGCTAATTAGCCGTCCAAGGAAAGCAGCGCCAGGCATTTTTCTCAAACCGTTTATGCCACAAATAGAGCCACTCCTAGTATGACAACAAGCGATGTCTGGAAAAGGGAAGGCGAGAAAGAGAGAGAGAGAGAGAGAGAGATAGAGAGAGAGAAAGAGAGAGAGAGAGAGAGAGAGAGAGAGAGAGAGAGAGAGAGAGAGAGAAAGAGAGATATATATATATATATATATATATATATAATTATTCAACCTTCTGTGATTGTTCAATGCATTATTTGGTAGATTTTATTGCTTAACCCTACCGGGATAGTATTTGTGTTTCCTGTTACCCGACAGTTTTTTTTAAATGTATCCGAACCAAGAAGTTCTTACGACTTACGACATAAAAAATTAAACTACCTAACTTACATCCAAGCAAAAAGAAAAACATAAATCCGCCCAACATATTCCGTTCTATTATCTAGATAGCTATACAAATGCCGGAAACACCTTTTGTTTTATTGAAGAGTAGACACCTTCGGTAAAGAATTACCAAGACAAAATGCAAGTGCCTCTATGCCGTAATGTATCCACTCAGTAAAATATCAAAAGAATGAAAAACGTGTCCTATTTACCAAATACCTACCCTACAAGTTCGAGAGCATATATCAAAGGAAACACAAATGTAATCCTTGTCTGTTAGAAAACACAAATATCATCCTGTTAAGCCTTGTCTGTTGACACCATTTTGATTTGTCGCTGAATGATCCTGTCATAGTCCCACTTATAACTTGGTCATCGTGGGTGCTGACAATTTATTCTGCTATCCGGTTCCCATATCTGTGCAATTATGTACTCTATGTTTTGGAAGAAAAAATCTGATGTCATTTCAAACCTACGTGTTTTGGTGAAAACGCATTGCGCACCACGCAAGCACTGTCTGAACTCGCACGTTCTGTTTTGGTCAATGGCTTGCAGTTAGATTAACTTTTCATCGTGTCCTTAAAGTACATCTACTTCAGCGTCCATTTCTCCCCGACGCCTCTGTGATTCACACTTGTGGTTCACATACGTGATTCGCACTCATGATTCACACTTATAATTCGCACAGGTCTGCTATTAAGCCAACATCTACTACCAGCTTGAAGGAGTTAATACTTAATACTTCAAATTTCTCAGTTCACACCGATTCTCTGCCCAGAACTGGTTCCGCCATCGTCATTTCCGACTCTCCATTCATCGCGCCGTGTTTGCTGCTGTTATCTTATCACCAGTCTGCATTCAGTTCGCTCTTCTCTTATCAGTGACTACTTGCGCCATCTTCATCCTTCCGCAAACCGTACATTTTGTTTTCTTAAGACCTACTTCCGCCGCGCCTTCCTTCGCGTGTTGGCACTTTCCTTCAATATCTCCCTGGTCTCTGCCTGCCCCAACCGACCACCGGAAAACCCGGTCTGTAACCAATTCTTGCCGACACAAATCAGGTGCGTGTTCACCTCTCTTCCGTTCCTCTCATCTAAAAGCGGGTGCCCGTGGAAATACTGTAGAAGACACGGTTTCACGCACGTAAGAGTTCAACTTAATTTTTCTTTCACTTTACCATTCCACTCGGGTTGAAGATGACAAAAAGCCGCCGGTAGGTTAGTTGTGTCTCTCATGCAGGCACGAAATATGATCGCCTTCTGAACTGAGTTCTTACGACACGTCCTTTCATGCATTGCAGTCGGTGTTTCTTGTGTGTTTTTCTGCTTTCCTGAGAAGTCGACAACTGCAAAAAGTATAGGCACGGGAGTTTCACCAGTTTATCTAACTAAATTATTCAATACAATATAATCTTAGATATCAGCGATTACTCTTAACGCAGTTGAAATAATATATGTCTATACTTGTCGATAAATGTCAAAGAGCACTTAAGTCGTCTTCTATCTCGTACGATACGTTTGGCTTATTGGTAGGGTTGGAGTTGTCTTATAAATTGGCCTGTGTGTGTGTTTGTGTGTGTGTGTGTGTGTGTGTGTGTGTGTGTGTGTGTGTGTGTGTGTGTGTGTTCTGTGTGTGTGTCTATATATATACATATATGCATATATATATGTATGTATGCATATATATATATATATATATAGGTATGCATGTATGTATATGTATATATATATATATATATATGTATATATATATATATATATATATATATATATACGTATTTGGAGTTATAAGTGTTATCACTCTGAGCACCTCTGTTCACATTTTTGATAGATATACTAGTCTTGTCCGAGAAGCAGACCATTATATTTTAATCGAACCTAGTGAAATTGTGAGTGTTTAATACTTCGCGTATGCGATATCCTTCCGTGCCTTAGCTAGCGCTTTTTCGTCAACAAGCGTGAAACTTTCGGATCCCTCAAACAGACGTACAGCACTTATGATAAATATATAATAATATATATATATATATATATATATATATATGGGGGTTCGATTAGTTCCGTGGGTGTTATCAAATTGAACGGGCAGAGGGGTTGGGGCCGCTGACAAATGATAGCTTTTGATCAGTATTAAATAAATAAATATACTTATATAGCGCCAACTCTAGTTAGAAACTATTTAAGGCGCTTTACGTATAAAATAATAATAAATCAAAAAAGTAATTAATTAAATGTTCAAAGATAACCATACAATTTTGACATTTCCTAAAGGAAGCGATAATAATGATGAGTAGCATGAGACGGTGCATGGGTGATTTCATTGAGGTTTGAACGTGTGCACGATGACCGCGATGCCATTGCCACCTGAGATTTGCTTCGAGTCATTTTGCTTGAGCAAAACTCTTTTTAACCGTTTTATTTCTCCAGACGTTATCTTTTTTTTCTTTGACTAGGTTTTGTGATATAATTATATTGTTCTGTGTCATAGCTTGATTCAATTCCTCGGTCAAAATAGTACAGCAACGGTTACTTTCCTGTTCTTAAGCACTCTTTCCTGTTTGATCCTAAGATAAGACGGAAACAATTTAATCGGGTGACATTGTTAATAGCACGGTTATCGCGATATTGTAATTACCTGCTAATATAACTACAGGCAGTGACGACAAGGTCTTAAATAACTATGTGTAAAATTGCTGCCTTGCTGACAATAATCGCTTGTTAAAATCAATCCTTTTATGACAGTATCTTTCTTGATAAAGTAGAATTATTGTCGTTTAAAATGCGTGATATTCGTTACGTACAAATACAAGATAAAGATAACTTCGGACATGCATAACAATAACAATTATATAGGTGGATAGGCCCTATACTAATATTGATATCAACTTTATTACGTTTTATTTATATAATACTACTAATAACAATTATTATAGCTTTACATAATAAAAGCCTTTTGTTTTTGATATTACTACAGGATGGTCGTCTTCAAATAAACACCTAACGTTCGTACGTTGTTTTGCACTAACCAGAATACATAATAGAAATGTGTTTAAATTAGCTCTAGTTTAATTAAAATGTAATAGTTGGACGGACGAGTTGTCTGCGCATCGACAGAATGGGATGAGTTGATGATCAGGGCGATGTGGTGTAGGATAACTCGACGAATCGCGAGTGACACGAATGACTGTGTACCGAAATGACCACACACCTAGCTTGAACACGAACTACCCACCGTGTCGTCTCTCGGGGTGCGCTGTCGTGCTCTTCATCAACCGTCATGCATTTAAGTTTAGTGGCATAACTTTAAATATCCACATTGGTTTTTGCGGTAAGAATAAATTAGAAATGGCAATGGACTGTTATGCAATGTACATGATGTATAAGGAGAACCCCTGCTACGAAAATGTGGTCTACCATGGAACGTTACGACCATCGACATTAGGCTGATGTATGAACATATTCACCGCTATATTATTATTATAGAGGTAATCATGGAGTACAGCAGGAAGTTATGTGTGGGAATTTATAATATACACACACACATATATATATATATAAATAATATTATATATATATATATATATATATACACATATATATATGTGTGTGTGTGTGTGTGTGTGTGTATTATAAATTCCGACACATAACTTCCTGCTGTATTTCATGATGATATATATATATATACTATTATATATATATATATCATCATGAAATACACAGTATATTATATATATATATATATATATATAATTCTATATTAAATAAAATAATGCTTGATTACTATTGCAAATACTAATTTCGAAAGTAAGATGTTTGCTTGCGACACAATATTCGAGCGTTTTCTTAAATTTGATAACATAACATTTACTGTGATCGATTAACATTATTTTGTGAACGTCTTAAAACATTTGACCTCATTTGAAATATTGAGTTAGGCATAACAATATTGCAGTGGCAGAACCGTCTAATTGTTTGATATTATTTGGTAAATAATTTTTCTCCTTAAACTCCAATCATGTTTTTTGGCATTCAGTTTTACTTTATAGTTTATTATATTTATATGGACTCGTTCTCAACTGGGTGATAGGGATACAAAATGTCACAAGTAATGCCAATAGCACCTCGCGAGAAGGTTTCAGTTTATGAATACTGTTGACAATCGCCAAAGATGGCGTTTAACTACAACCATGCCTACGTCTTTAAATAATACTTTGATATTTTCAAACTTATATGTTAACGTAGGCGCATTTTAGTGTATATAGTCCAATAAAGGAGATGGAATAAAGTAACAAATAATAATAATGATAAATAATAATTATTTATTTATTTGTTAACCGGCATAATACTGTTTCACCGTAAACGGTCAGTACGTGTGTTTCGAACGTCTATTTTACACAGACAAAGCGACCCTTAGTGTAAAGTCATATATTGCTCGATTATCTTTTTTTTGTTGAAAAAGGTCTTGGCAATTCCCCGCTTTTCACCACATAAAAAACATTTTAACAAATAAAAATATATCATTTGAAGTGAGAAAACGTGCATATTGCTATATGGATGTGAATCCTGGACAATAACCAAAATTTCACAAAAAACCATTGAAGCCACTAAAATGTGGTTCTTAAGAAGAATGCTGCGAGTGCCATGGACTGCAAAGCAAAGCAATGAAGTCATCCTTAGGACAGCCAAATCAAAAAGAAAGATCATCAACAAAGTTAGAACACAACAAGCACGATTTATAGGCCATGTCATGAGAAAGAAAAAGTTAGAATAAATAGTAACAACAGGAAAGATAGAAGGAAAAAGATCCAGAGGACGCCAGAGAATAAAAATAATAGATAGTTTCTCAACTTGGTGTGGAAGGAGCACAACAGAACTGCTACACACTACACACGACCGTGCGGTTTGGAGGGCCATGATCGCCAATGCCTGTGACAGACATGGTACATAGAAGAAGAAGAAGAATTCCCCGATGTCACAATGTTACATGTTTCGTTCAATCAAACAACCTCAGTCGACTACTAGTCAATTTGGCCTAAAACATTGGAACAACAAATCTGACCAACTCCTACTTCAAATTATACAGAAACTACAGATCGGAGATAGTCTTGATATTCCATGTTAAAAAATCAACTGTATAATATGAACATCGACGGTCACAGGATTTACCGACAATACATGTTGGTATTATTGACAACAGTAGCTGACGTAATTAATTACCTCTGGTGCACTCTTGCTCGTCATAACATACCCGTAAATTACACAAGTCGATAACTTGATGCTCACAGTGTTGGTACATTTTGTCTCATCAATAATATCCTTCTGTTACTGACATTAGTAGTTATGGGTCACGATATTGTTTACTCAACTGGTTGTCACCGCTGAAAACTGTAGACATATTGCTCACTCTCGGGGGTGATATTGAATCGTCATCCCTGGTTAAGAATACTACATACAGAACGTCCATAAAGGTAATTATTCTAGTACATACTACGTGGGGATGTTCTTAAGAGGCCGTCTCAGACACGTGTCCCCAACTAATATGCTTGACATTCGTTGCTAACTTTGATGGCATGCGTTCATTAGCGAACGATGGGATCACAACACTACTGCATGCGGCACCTCGGAAGTTACACAGTTATAATTCCATGCGTGGTACAGCATGGTAGCTGAAATATATCGCGTCCAACATCTAACAAATCGACAAGTGTTAACTTGAGTGGGAATTAATATGTTGCATTAGTAGCTCGGTCCATCCTCAATACACACAGTCGTGAACCAGTTCCGCTATAGGAGCAACTCGATATCGACTCGCGGGTGAAGCGTAATTATTTTATCGCACCGACACGCGGTCGTTTTTGACATGACACTACCCGGTGTCACGCATCAAAGGCGGGTCCGTTTGCGTCTGTCTCTCCCAATCTGTCCCGTCCCGCCCTACAGGTGTCATCGTGTGTCCCTGCTGAACATATGATTAACATATCACTGAGGCGATTTGTTGACGTCGGTGCGCTTCTTGTCCGAGGATCGTTCGGCGACTTGTAGCGCACGCTAATTGCGAGCTGGCGTACTTGAAATTGTTGCTAGAACCGGCGACATGAGGGGGATGAGTTCACATTGACGACCACCCATCGCTGACGCAGGGTGGGCCGCCTTCTTCACGTAGTTGGGGCAGTTGGACGCCCGGCGTCTTTTGATGTCGCGGGAACTGATTAGATTGAGACAGCGTTTGAGGACCACGAGACGCCTCCATGAGAATCCGCTGTTTTGGTGGTCCGTCATATCGAGATCGCCGATAGTATTGTTCTACTGTCCACGGACAACCGTGCAACTATGCACCGGTGTAGAATGAATTGTAATCGGTTCGATAGCATCGCATAAGAACAGTACAGAATCGGTGTTCGTACTGTCCAAGTATTCGCATCTGAAGACGTTGCATTGTCGTGCAATTTTGCTATGTATTGGGGGGTTGGCCTAAGACGTTATAGCGATTTCTGATAGCGGCGTCAATACGAGTTATAGACATGTGTAAACCAGATGTGCACTTTGATAATAACCTGTGTATATTTGGCGCAATAATTGTGGTGGAGCGCGAATTTAAGTCAATTATATACATATTTCCGTAACTGTTCCAACATATGACAAGACTATAAGCATTACGACGCAACTCTGACACAATGTCCACCCAGTAGTTTTGCAGTAACAAACAATTGTAGTTGTGAAATGTAGTTTGTCTACGAGATAAATAGCAAACTGTCTCACAAAATTGTAGCATATATCGTCATGTTATCATTAATATACGACGAATGACAGAGCGTAATATTTGATATATATACACACATATAATGGTCATGTTACAGTTAATATATATTACACATATATATACAGTGTAATATATATATATATATGTAATGTATATATATATATATATATATATATACAGTGTAATATATATTAACTGTAACATGACCATTATAAGTGTGTATATATATATCAAATATTACGCTCTGTCATTCGTCGTGTAATGTGATAGCAGTACTTGTAGGACAACAGGTAACAGTTGCTGTAGTTCTTTTCGCATCTGGTTTTATTGTTCTGCTTCTAACTTCGGTAAGACGCACACCTGGATTGTGAACGCCCTGTCGCAGAGAGTTGATGGATGAACTGTGATAAATGCGGGTCAACAAAGAGTTACAACTATATTCACATCAACCCATGGGAGTCCAACGAACAGCGTTCTTGTCTGTCAAGTAGATGAAAGGGGTGCTTCGAAGCACGGTTGGCACAGTTACGTAACAAAAACGCCCCATCATTATGTATTGTGAAACCGTCTGAAAAAACATCTCAAAACCATTGTTTAGTCTACATTTTTGTGTTAGCTACTACAAACGTGTATATCATATGAGCGTGCGTGAGAATTGTGTGTATGTGTGTGTGTGTGTGTGTGTGTGTGTGTGTGTGTGTGTGTGTGTGTGTGTGTGTGTGTGTGTTTGTGTACGTGTATGTACATGTATATATATATATATATATATATATATATATATATATATATATATATATATGCGTGAGTGCATATGACAAGCTATATCACTAAACATATACTTATATATCACAGGCATTTCGATATGCATAAATGTATGCTTTAGCTTAGATAAAGGTGTATATCTTTTATTCACTAGCATTTTACAGAAGGGTTTAAATTAGTACGACGAACAAAGCATAACTTCAATATTGAGTATATTATTATATTAAATTGTGTAGTTCTTAATAAACATTTTCCCACCAAATTAATAACGCATGGTTACTGTAGTGACGGCTACGACGGCACTTCAAAGTGTCTATTTAACATGGAATGTTAGTGATGTAATAATTATGATATACAAAAAGGACATCGGCCATTACATGAATGTGTCGCGCTGTACTGTCTTTTGTCACCTATGGTAGGAACTAAGTTTCCACACGTTTTTACAGGCACCTGTTGCCGACATGTCTATCGACATTTGGAGCGGCCCGTCTGCAGTAAATTGTTGTCACATTTGGGAACCTACACATTTTGGATATATATATATATATCCAAAAAGTCGTCATATATATATATATATAATTATATATTATATAATTTATATATAATATATATATATATATATATATATATATATATATATATATGTAATTCGTGAACAGGGGTAATTAGTCCCGGATTTGATGGTGTGTAAATAAAGTTTATTGTTATTATTATTAAATGTCATTATTATTTGTTTTTATATTGCATAGTATATGACTATACACATGCATAACTATACACATGTAGGAGTGTATCGTATACCAAATAGCAAAACTAGAAATAATCACACACACACATAAACGCACAAACGGACACACACGCACACACACACACACACACACACACACACACACACACACACACACACACACACACACACACACACACACACACACACACACACGCACACACACATACACACACAGGCACATACACACTAACACACTCACGCACACTCTCACTCACACGCACACACACACGCACACACACACGCACGCATACACGCGCACACGCACGCACACACGCACGCACACACGCACGCACGCACACACGCGCACACGCACACACACACGCACACACGCGCACACGTGCACACGCGCACACGCGCACACGCACACACGCACATACGCACACACGCGCACACACGTGCAACTGGAAATGCGAGCGTTCATATATGTAAATATTATATTAGACTCTACGTACGTTTTTAAATGCGTACATAATTATTATTTAGTGGCATACGTAAGTGTGTGAACATTATGCATTTACTAATGCCTGCTATAGAAAAACATTTCCAAATACAATTTGTTTAAGGTGTTATGATGCAGTAGTTTATTAAGAAATATTTCGTACTGGCGCCAGGGTATGGAACGGAATTAGGTTTGCATCAACGTAATTACTCTGTTCGCATGAGGTCGCCACCTGTCTTGGTGTAGATTAATTACGTGTTTGACCTAAATTTCGCCGCGATCAAACGGATTATTCTGCCATGTTAACACTGCACATGGCTTCTGACAGGTGGACGCTGCATACTATGAAGCACTAGAAACGTTGTGTGACACTATTTCCGCTACATTTGTTTGTACATAGCAGACTTGGTTTGAAACAGCGCATTGTGAAGTGATTCTTGCAAATGCCTATTCGTCCATGTGCGAGTACAGAGTTTTTGAAATATAACCGCAACTTTACATATGTATTTGATTTTTCATTTATGTATGAAAAAGGCAATCAAAACTAACATAAGTTTACAAGAACTTTATTGATACAAGCTCAGTTCAGCGGGCATACTCGCTGAGTCACGTCGGTTTCTGTCGGATCTAAACAGCCAATATATAATATGTCTGACAAAAATACAATCTGAGCTTACATGCATTTTAATACAAACCGCAATTGTTTTTTTACCTTTGTGTTTGTGTGTGCATATATGCACGCACGCACGCATGCATGCATGCGTGCGTGCGTGCGTGCGTGCGTGCGTGTATGTGTGTGTGTGTGTGTGTGTGTGTGTGTGTGTGTGTGCATATGTATGTGTGTGTATATAAGTATGTGTGTCTATGAGTATGTATGTATGTATGTATGTATGTATGTATGTATGTATGCATGCATGCATGTGTGTGTGTATGTATGTATGTATGTATGTATGTGTGTGTGTGTGTGTGTGTGTGTGTGTGTGTGTGTGTGTGTGTGTATGTATATATGCATGTATGCATGTATGCATGTATGCATGTATGCATGTATGCATGTATGCAAGTAAGTATGCATGTATGTGACTATGTATGAATGTAGGGTCTATACATATGACACTTTGTTCCATCACTGATCTCATCCACCCATATCATTTGTAGTATTCCAGTCTTCCGCATGCCTTCACTCATTCCGATCATTATTGGTTTTTCCAACCTGTCATCTTCTATACGCCTATTATGCCTGATGTACAGTCGAGTGTGTTTGAGATAGGTGCTTATTGTGGGGTACATGACCGATTTTTTTCAATGACGAACCTGTTTGTTCTCCTTGGCGTAGATGGAGTTATTGATGGAAACTATTCATATATGCATATAAATAGTCTTCGCCCAGTAGTTGCACCTCGCTACATAGAAACTTACTTTTATTTCCACAATACAAGTATTATTGTCGATTCGTTACTACATAATCTAGCTTATATATTATGATTATACGCACGGTGTTTGCATGTACATGCACACTGCATGTACATGTACACTGCATGTACAAGCACACTGCATGTACATGCACACTGCATGTACATGCACACTGCATGTACATGAACACTGTATGTACATGCACACTGCATGTACATGCACACTGCATGTACATGTACACTGCATGTACAAGCACACTGCATGTACATGCACACTGCATGTACATGTACACTGCATGTACAAGCACACTGCATGTACATGCACACTGCATGTACATGCACACTGCATGTACATGCACACTGCATGTACATGCACACTGCATGTACATGAACACTGCATGTACATGCACACTGCATGTACATGTACACTGCATGTACAAGCACACTGCATGTACATGCACACTGCATGTACATGCACACTGCATGTACATGAACACTGTATGTACATGCACACTGCATGTGCATACACACTGCATGTGCATACACACTGCATGTACACCTCCAAGCTGCAAATATCATAGTGTATGATTTTCTGTATATTGACAATGTAAAGTAATCATGTTTTAGAATTACAGTAATTAGTCGTGATCGCGGGTTATAAAGTTATTTCGCATGCGCCGAAATGATGGACGTATGACCTCTTGCAGCGAGACCTTGCTTCAATTTATGACGGATTTTAATGATGTTGACGGGTTCAACATAATTACGTGTTGTTATTCTTTGTCACAATAAAGATAACAATGCCATAACTATTGTCATTGAAATTGGACGTACGCAGACACGTTGAATAGTTTTTAGGTTCTTGTAGTGTGCATAAGAATGCAGCATATACAGGTGAAGTTAAACAATTACTGGCGAAGGCGTGACTTTTAGCATACGGTAACAAACAGTATAGAAGAAGACGACGGACTTGTATCACGCTGACCGCGTGGTCCATGTCACCGAGGTGGGCTTGTCTCTCACGTCCTGTGGCATTCACGGAGACACCGTCCGCCCGTCCATTAGAGCCTCAACGGCGGCCCTCTCTAGCCCGCGACACCAGCGAGCGGTCTTTGGTCGTGGCGTCAACACC
This sequence comes from Paraescarpia echinospica, assembly GCA_020002185.1. Classification (NCBI taxonomy): domain Eukaryota; kingdom Metazoa; phylum Annelida; class Polychaeta; order Sabellida; family Siboglinidae; genus Paraescarpia; species Paraescarpia echinospica. The sequence goes on from JAHLWY010000279.1 coordinate 49,189, forward strand.
GCCCAAACACCTCCCAAACACCTCCCCGCGACGCAAGGACAATCGGCAACGTCGCACCACCGTCGGTGGAGACATTGAAGCGACATACTCCGCCGAGCAGCAGTTAATCAACGTCAGCGTATTAACAGTCGCCACGCCTCTATTCATCACTGCACAAACATGGTGCTGGTCTAAAGAGCATTAGTCACTGCTGGATGGCTTCGGCCAAGTCGCTGCCGACACCTCTTGGTGAGCGGGACTCGGCGGATCGGCCCCGAAGTCGGGCTCCCGACGATGTCCTGTCGGCAGCGCGAATTGCGCCGTTCCACGGGACAAAGTTCGCCGTCATCAAACCTCCCTCGTGTAGAACACACGCCTCTGACGACGAATAAGGAATTACCTGAAGGCTGACTGGAGCGGTTAATGAAACAAGAACGCAGACAGTATGCACAACTATTATCATACACAACGTGTTATTTGTACGAATATCAACGCCTCGAGCGGTTCGTCTTTATAGCGAGTCCTAGGACCGTAATCAACATTGGCGTGAACTGTTGTCACCATTCCAACAAATGAGATTTTATGTCGCTGTCCGAACATGAAATATACAACAGGAATAAAAAAAATGCAATATATAACCTTGTTATCTACGAAGCTTCCAACTAGGGATTCATATCAGCTATACCCAATGAAAATCGAAAATCTTTGTAAGATCCTTTCACATAATTTACAAACCGTCGTTGGTTTTGCCTGACGACTATCACTGATGTTCCCAAAACCCTCGTTATATGTTTATCTCTAGAACATTAGATGAACATATAACGAGGATTTCTGTGATCAATTTAAATCGTATTAAATCGTGATGCTAACAACGTCAAAAGCAACAACTATCATATGTAGAAACGAATGAATTATATACAAAGGATAGGTTTAATACGGTTTTTACCGATATACATACACATGGTGTAGGCCCACATATATGATTCGGTTGATTCGAACATAAATTAACATGATCGACGCTTCAATCGGATGTATGAATAACGTATGAATAACGTAGCATATTGCTGATGAAAATAAGTTTTGATAATGACGTTCGTTGCAATGAGTTCATATCAAACGAAATTCGTTTCGTAAATATAGAATGATAAAAGGAGCGCTACAGCAATTTATAGAAGAAACTACACCAGTCGATGGATTGTACATGGCTGAAGGCAACCGAAGGGCACTGACAGACAGTTGAATTCCATCGGCGCCGGTGTGATGTGGAAAATGGATCCCCATTGTACATGGACCGGGGTTGCATTTACAACGCCGTGGGAAATTGAACCATGTGAAAAAAATACTGTTCAATGTTTTGAATGAATTAGAGGTGGTTCATAGGTGTAACTGTTATAACAAAACACGAAATACACAACACATGTGTCCACTTGTTAAATGGTCATTTTAATATACTGTACAGTTAGTAACATTGTTTTGAAATTTCGTTGGTACAATTTTGCGTTTCAGAATTATATATTTTTAATGTCTAGACATCAGCAAACCATGTATACATGTATTCCTCTACACTTGGTGAATAGTTGCATTATATCTCCATATCGGAAAGTTTATATGGACCACCATTGAACGATATTCGTCATTCATAAGTGATACAGGTGCAGACATTGTACATGTCAAGGTCCGCCGCTTCGGACTGCGGCATTGTTGGCAATTGTCGAGAGTTTTTGTTGGTGATTACTGACCAGCGAGAGGGCAATCGAGATTATGTTCCAAAAGTTTACGATATAACGAACATAATTTATGTAACTTTAAGTTAATACAAATTTGTCACTAAATTACCCCGTTAAATATGTGTCACCATAGAGAATAACTGTTTAAAGCAATCATATTTTAGATGTGCGTACTCGTTACAAAGAAGGTGACATAGAGCATGTTGGATAAAGATTTCAAGTTTCATACGCCCATTCCATATATATGTATATATATATATATACGTGTGTGTGTGTGTGTGTGTGTGTGTGTGTGTGTGTGTGTGTGTGTGTGTGTGTGTGTGTATAATATTATAATAAGAACTCTTTATTTTACAATAAATGCATTACGATATTACAAATGGCCTATACATGCGTAAATTTTGGTTCATAGTTGTGGAGGCATATATATGTGTATACATGCACACACATATATATATATATATATGTGTGTGTGTGTGTGTATGTGTGTGTGTGTGTGTGTGTGTGTGTAATATTTAGGGAAAACATACGTTGTCACTTTAGATAAACAAATTTAAACACATTTATGTCGAAGACGATACTTAGGATATATTTACTGTTAACAAAAACATGATGAGGAGTGTGTGTGATTGACTCAGACCATAACTTAGACCACAACCATAAAGGGATGACGCCACAGAACGTTAACTGCACAGCGGCAAGTTCAGAGTGTGGAAACGTCTCTCCTATAAAGTGAAACGCAGGTCGCAGTTTCCCAAACGCAACCTTATTTCACACGCGAGTTTTTGTTCAACTGTACATAATAAGTATGACTTTTAACTAAAACTGTGTTCGTGTGTACACAAAAAGAACGGACAATTTACAGATTTCATGTTGCTGAAACCCATTTTTCTCACCATCGCATGGACAGCTGCGCAGCGGGCTGTTTTGTAATTGACCCGACACCAGCAATAACGCAGCCAATATTTTCTACGTCTGTATTGATATAACGTCTCCCGCGAAGTAGACTGCCCATGGTGCTAGCCCTCTACGACGCAACAGAGCGTTTGAGATCTTATCGCGCCCAAGTGTCGCCTTTTCAAAAGACACATTAGGGTAACATTAGTTAAACTTCGACCGATACGCAGACAATACGAGCGTCAGACAAGACAGGCCAGCGGCATCTGTTCATCGGTCTCCAGAACACGATAAAGGCAGCTAGGCGGGGTCTACTCGGCCCTCGCCTGAATGGCGCGAACGTTCTAAGTGAAATAATTCCGGTTAATATACTAGTTTCAAGAGTGTTCTGTTTTCGGCTTTGTTCCGCGCTTTGTGTCCCCGCAGATAAGATCAATATGGCACACAACGCGCTCTGTTCATGGCACGCAAAACGACGCACCCGACTGTCGTCTCCGCTAACGTCAAACCGCGAGTGAGCGCACAGGAAGCGACGGGTATCGTTGCCATGTAATTGACTAGGCATTCCATAATCACGCTGTAATTTGTCGCCTAATTCCGTTTATCTCATCACTGACTTTCTTTGGCCTTATCAGATGATTGCATCTTGATGGTCGTGCCTCCAGCAGCGTTTCGTCGTCATTATGCGTGTAATCTGACCGCTGGAGTTTTCCGTTTTCATCCTGACCGGTTGAACTTTCTACTGTACCGACGATGATACATACATACATACATACATACATACATACATACTTACATATATACATACATACGTACGTACGTATGTACATACATACATACATGCCATGCCATACCATACCATACCATACCATACCATACCATACCATACCATACCATACCATACCATACCATACCATACCATACCATACCATACCATACCATACCATGCATACAATACGTACATACGTACATACGTACAATCGTACACACGTACGTATGTACTTTAAATGTTACCCATACTTAAAAAGACAGATGTATCTGATAACGGTATTCCATCATTCCACCAATATATAACTACATTGAATTTTTTCAAAGTAATAGCGAGAATGTTAATAGTAATCATTACCGTTTGTGAATAACTTATTTAGAAAGTAATCCATTTCGATTATATGTTTTTAAGTCATGGCTACAATTATATTTTCATAACGATACAATCCAATATAATTGCTGATAACGTTGCCCCGTGGTTTACCTCTAAAGAAAAATCGCAAAAGACAATTGTGTTAGTTTCTGAATTTCGGTAGGTTAAATTATACACTAGTTCTACGAACAATGTCTCAGTTGTTGACCTTACGTCAATCATTTACTCTCTTTCTTGACCGACAGGAACGTGCATCTAATCATAACTGATAAAATAGTTTTATGATAGTTGGAAAGTCTGCTGTAAATAAATGGATTTGCACTGATTAATACAAAGTTGACACCTTATGCTCACAATGAATTCGATTTGCCAAAACATTTTCCAAACCACACCCAAATACAATTTCATGCATGCAAAATAGGATGGTTGTTTTAGATTTGTTTCATTTCGTTGTCTGCGCTCAAACGTATTAGTCAATAGGTGGAGGAACAGTAATTAAACATGAGGAGATAACGTCAAAAAGGGAATAATGAACAGGTAACACGGAAAGACAATTGCAAAAAATGTAGTAGTTGCAGAAGTATCGTCTCAACCGCGGAACACACTGTGATAGCATGGGCCAACAAACATTCAAGCAGCCGTTAGCATATCATCGAACATACGATTGCATGTCATCGACAGAACGAGTAGCCGGACATTTAGGTCGACGACGAACACATAAACCCGACACACACACACACACACACACACACACACACACACACACACACACACACACACACACACACACACACACACACACACACACACACACACACACACACACTCGCACAGTCGCGACTATCGCAGCATCTGTTACAATTACATTGAAATCGGTTTTAACGCCGCTGAATGGCCGACGTGAGAAATGCGCCCGAAGCCGCGCGTAGACAAATCTATTCTTGAGCAAGCTGATAACTATATACCGCACTACCTGCACACCCGTGCCCCCAGACATCGCTCTGCTTAACCCCACTTTGTCAGTCAACGCCGAAGTATGCGAGCGGCCTTGCGGTGGCAGCTAAAACAAATTACCGACTACCTAACACGAGAGTAGGACGAGCCAAAAGGATGCTACTAACTGTCATTACGACTAACTTTTTGCATCTTTGACGCGCTGCCGTATACACGAGTAATACACACTCGGCAGAGCGGACAAGAGACTTTCTGCGATTGTACGTGTGCAGCGAGCGGACGCGTGTAATTCAATAACAACGCAGTCGCCGCTTTTTATCAGTAGCGTTGCTTAGAATTCGCCGTAATTCGGTGTCGCCGTACAACAAAGTAATTCGGTGTCCTTTCGTCTGTGTAAATTGTGCGTGTATAACGCGGTTCTGGAATCTGTAACAGATGCCTGATTCTTTTCATGTGGACGCGGCACTTACCACCGACGTTGAAACCGCCACCGCCGTCGCCGCTCCGCGAAAACGCGGGCCAGCGCTTGTCGCTTAAATGCGACCTTACGTTCGAGTGTTTCCGTCTGGTTTATATTTCGTCGTCGTTGTTACTTCATCCGCTGTTTCGATGCTGACATCCTATCACACCAACTGTTAATTGCTGCGCCAGGTGAACGAACGAGCGACGTGTCTGTCAATTCCCCATGTTAACATCAATGTTTAGCGAGTGGTGCTCTTTCTAATCTCATTCCATTGTTGTCCTCTTCCAGTTTTCGGTACCTGGGTTTTGTCTCGGTGTTTGTTTCCGCAATGTTGCGCTTGGGGTAACATATGTTCGGTTCCGACTTAACTTCGGGCAATACACGAATGTGTATGTTTTTGCCAATGCCAAAACAACTCAGTTTCCGGTATATATATATATAATATTATGTTATTACGTACCTTTTTATATGTCATTTACGTTAATTTTGTTTAACGAATTGTTGACGTGTGTTTAACGTTACTTAGTTGTAAACTGCGTTAGCTATTTATTATTGTTTTATCAACGGATTGCCAAAATCTGCTACATAACATATACATATTTTGTCACCACGTTTCCGAAACCCATCACGTTGGGGTTACGTCATACGCTCCTGGTTCCCCGACAACTCTATTATCTACATATTATGCATGACCTCATCAGTAGCTCTTCTTTTCAACATTTTGCGGTAAACGCATTCTGCATGTGTATATAGGTGTTTATAATAGCATTATTAATGCACAAAAATAATCTGACTGCGCCAGCCGTCTTGTTCTACTTATATTGGTACCAGTTGAACAAGATCTTTCTATAATAACATCAGGTATGATGCCACCATAAACGTGTGCAAACCGCAAAGCTATTTATTGTGTTTAATTTATTTAGGTGTTCTGGGAAATCATGATTTAAAGGCTTTCACAGGTGCGCCTTCAAAAGAGTATTTCGAGTATTATCATGTTCGCCTTCAAAAGAGTATTTCGAGTATTATCATGTTCGCCTTCAAAAGAGTATTTCGAGTATTATCATGTTCGCCTTCAAAGAAGTATTTCGAGTATTATCATGTCCGCCCTCAAAAGAGTATTTCGAGTATTATCATGTTCGCCTTCAAAGAAGTATTTCGAGTATTATCATGTTCGCCTTCAAAAGAGTATTTCGAGTATTATCATGTTCGCCTTCAAAAGAGTATTTCGAGTATTATCATGTTCGCCTTCAAAAGAGTATTTCGAGTATTATCATGTTCGCCCTCAAAGAAGTATTTCTAGTATAAGGTTATCAGTGAAATGTAATGAATATTATGTACGCAAACATAATTTATACCAATTTTCTATAACAACATATAAAATCCCCAAATTAACCAGACGTGTGTTGTTTCAACGATATTCTTTTCGTGTTGGAGGGTTATATAAGTATACACTTTTTCATACACAGGCGCGGGCACGTTGTGATAATTTGTAGTTTTATTATGTTGCAAAGTACATATAATCACATACGTGTGAGCGTATCTTATATCATAAAATAAAATTCACACACCCACACACACACACACGCTCATACGCACGGACACACACACATAAACACACACACACACGCGCACACGCACACACGCACACACACACACACACGCTCATACGCACGGACACCCACACATAAACACACACACGCGCACACGCACACACGCACACACGCACACACGCACACACGCACACACGCATATACGCACGCACGCACACACACACACACACAGTATATATCTATATATATATGCCCTCCCTCCCTCCCTCCCACCCTCCCTCCCTCCCTGCCTCCCTGCCTCCCTCCTTCCCTCCATTCCTCCATCCCTCCATCCCTCCTCTCTCTCTATCTCTATCTCCCTCTTTCCCACCCTATCTCTCTCTCGTACTATCTCATCACGATATTCCCCTTCACAGGGCACTGGGCAACGACATCCTCGGACTGGCGATCCCAACTGAGCCGAGTCTTGACGCCAACACCGTGTGCAAGACGTATCCTGGCCTGTCTCACCGCCAGTACAACATCTGTCGCCGGTTCCCCGACGTCGCCGCCTCCGCTATCCAGGGCGTCCAGATCGCCATACACGAGTGTCAGTACCAGTTCCGGTCGCATCGCTGGAACTGTAGTGCTCTGGAGACGAAGAACAAGAATCCGCATCTGAGTCCGTTCCTCACCAGAGGTGGGTCTGCACTTCCTTTTGCAGGTGAATCTCGCTTCGTTGCAGTCAACAACATCAATCGGTATTAGTTTTTTGGGTGGAATCTTTTGAAAGTGGAATTATCGAACACCGCATTTCCGTTCTGAGTTGGGGGTCACATACTTGTTTTCGAAAACATACAAATAAGCTGCATTATTTTAATACAAATGCGCTATACTTTATATTTTCAAAAACAAGTTCGTCAAATCAATTGTATAATATACTCCATTAAGAAAATAAAAAATCAAATAAACGTAGATATGCCATGTATATATATGCTGTATAGGGAACAATATGTTGAGAATGTGTTGAAAGTTAAGAGTAAATTTGACCAACATTTTCGATCCTAAAAGATGCAAGTTCAATCATGACAACATTTGTTCTATACGAAAATCAAACACAAATAAAAATACACACTCATGGAATAAGTCAAAATACAAGTAAATAAAATACGCCGTATATTGAAATAAGAAAACATAAAAAATATACAAATTCGTATGTGACCCCCACCCGAATTCCGTTTCGGAATATATAATTCCTAAATAGTTACCGTGATTGCGAATCGGGTGTTGTTATTCCAGGCAAAAAAGTCCATTCGAAATCGTGTTTTCTAGTTATTTTAAATACTTACATAATTTGATTTTGAACTAATTACATCAGCAAACAGTGTAGTTCGGTGCACCACCAAGCCGATGCAGTACGACTGATTTTCATGGTGAAGTTATTCCTAAAAAAAACGTACACCATTCCACAAGATCTCGCTAAAACGGTGTAATTTTGTTGTTGTCGAGTTATATTTGTTTCTGTCACAACAAGAACACCCAACATTATGCTTTGATGTACTATAGAATGGTAAATACAGAGAACCAACAAAAACGCCATATTCATGACAAAAGCGATGGGCGAGGCGGGAGATTACACGTCAAGACCCGATGAATCAGCGGATGTATGTTGTACTAGGCTCACAATATGCACCTTTGGCTCCGTAGCTGCGTTAGTCTAAGCAACCGTGGCCGCATTGTAACTTCGGGTTGTTTGGTGTGCAGGTGCGGTTTTATATAATTAAACCGCGTTGTCCCGAATATGGACTTCTCTATTTGCTTGTGTTCGATATACCGCAAGCAGGCACGCATATAGTCGAAATCAGATTGCTTAAACTTGGGAAAACACGCAACGTAAGATCATAAATAAGAGATAAATATGCAGGTGTACGCGTGGAAGGCCGACACATAGCAATGTTTTTGGATTGCGTTTAAATACAAATGCAAGCGTTTCTGTTACGCAATTGTAAATGCTTTGAATTCGTTTGAAATGTTTTGTTTTTATATTAAATTTTGGATATATTTGAAACAAAAACAACAAAATATACAAAAACTCACCATTACATGTATTACATAGAATTACTTACACGATGGGCCTAACCTGTATTGTATATGCATTCTAATTGTATGACATCTATCTAAACCGTGTCCGTGTCACATAGTTTATCCTTGCATTACTGATTGTGATGGTGGTGATGGTGACGGCGGTGACGGCGGTGACGGCGGTGACGGCGGTGACGGCGGTGACGGCGGTGACGGCGGTGACGGCGGTGACGGCGGTGGCGGCGGTGGCGGCGGTGGCGGCGATGGCGGTGATTGTGATGGTGGTGATGGTCATGGTGGTGGTGATTATGATGATGATATGTTAAAAATAATGGTGTTGCAACACGATCAGGAAGAATTGTTTCTGCCTCATTATTGCCAACACAGGAAACCCATGTTTTCTGTTTCTCCAGTATATAATACTGGGACTCTCTCATATTGCACAAGTATAGTGTTCATCTGAGATACGTCAGCTTTTCCTTGTATCACGCATGAATGATAACATAAACGTTCGTGTCCGCATCTGCGGTGGTTGGAATGGTTCACTAGAATCAGTGGCATTTGGTAGAAGTTCGCCTACGTCATTCTTCATATGGGAGGTCTCCGTCTGGGTACACATCGGAAATTTGAACCTTAGATCACTTGCTGATATATATACATCCTTCCATCTTCGGAGGAGGGGAAGCGTGTGTTTGACGATGCTAGCGGGAAATAGGGTTGAGGCGTCGCATCTATGCATGGTGACAGTTGCCCAAAGTCGAGCTATAAGTAATGCCAACGTATCAAATAAGGCATAACTATAACAGTAAGAACACAATAGCACTGCCATGAAAGATATTCTCGTGACATATGACATCTGCCAAACGTCGAGCGAGTTATAACACTACATGGTATCAAGAAAGACATGGTACCTCAAGCGGAACAAAATACCACAACTGCTGTAAGTCATAGCAGCTAATTATTTATCATCTGTAGTCACACAGATTTAATTTACTCATAACCACCGACAGAGCGGCGCCGCCGTTGACGACAATCGCACGTCGATTTGTTTACATAAGCGATGCGATTGTCGGCCATTAGGGAGCAGCACCGCCATCAGTCGCGTTGACTGCGTGCGGATCTGCGCCATCTTCGCCCAGCGGGTGGGGGGCGCCATTTGCATGTGTAGCGGTTACCCCCGTAACAACGTGCTGACACCCAATGATTGATGTCGACTCTCATCGCGTCTCTTTTGTGGAAAGGCCCGCGGCAGCGCTCACTCTGTGAGGCCGTGACAAGGGACATGTCCCGGTGCTCTACGGACGCTGTGAGCGATGCCAGAGAGGTGACAAATGACGGCCCGCCAATGTGTCAGGTTGCTGGCCGCCGCCGTGAACGCGTCACGCTCGCGAGAGCCTCACACTTGAATGGAAAACATTATTAAAATAGCACTAAATGAAGCCGAACAAGTGATTAGTAACGTGATTACAAGTGTTCGCGTACCCGTTGTAAGGGCACGCTATGTGCGGTCTGACTAGCTGACTCATGCGCTGGGAGAAACCAGCCTGTCACCTATACCGCTCGTACCATTGCCATTTGTCATAACGCCATTTAAGAAATAGTTCTTTTGGCCTTCTAACATTCTCACCGTGGAAACGGTTTGGGATTACTTCACGGCGAATCTTTGTTTTACGTTGTGTTTTTGTTAGTGCAACATGCAGTAATGTTTTCATTCATGTGAACGAAATAGCTGTATGCTGGCTTGTGCAGTTAGATTCCCCCCCGCGGAACTGTTTTGTTACAGTGTGGAGGGGATGCGTTCGCACCCACCTTACCCCACAACGCGTATGCCGTTATAGTGCCTACAATCAGCTGATGTTCTTCAGCCGCTGGTGCTGTATGGACTCTTGGCTACTATGTCCCGTTTTGCTACGGTTGCTTGTGTCAGCGGGGCCGCTGATGCCTCTACGGCCTCTGGGGCACCTATCGTGTGTGCCCCTTCCGACACTGGTGACCCGCGTGAAAGACGGGGCAGTTGGCGTGTCAGTAATCACCTTTCTCGCGCCAATCATCTACACGCGACAGTGATACGTTCAATACTGTGCGTTGACGCATGAAAGGCCGGCCCGAGGCAGCACACCGGATGCCGTAGTCTTCCGCGCGACGACTTTGGGTGCAAAGTCATCGAGGTGGCACGCTGACAACTTTCGAACCCTTGATCTAAGAGAATTGACGTCGGTGGCAAAGATTACGTTAGTTGTGGGTCAAATATGCTTTAAGGATCAAATTCATTGTATTGCAGAAGTTCAAATATATGTAAAAATACGTTCTAGTTTAAAATATTAAGTGCAAATGATAAGTGCAAATACATTTCTTTATATACTCACACATAAGTACTTATAATACACTTGATCAGTTCTAAATACGCTGAGTAAAAATTGTAAGTATATTTTCTTTCAATATTCTATTTTAATGGAGTATTATTGGTTTGTTTTGGTTGAGTATTTACACGTTATATTGTGAAAATGAAAATCGATGAATACGTCGATTAGGCTACAATGGATTTACTACGAACGAATGTTTAAACTCACGAACAGCTCATGTTCAAGTATGTCTTATAATCCAAAACGAAGTGCTACATTATGTGTATTTGTCCAAATATGCAGCTATGAATTCAAATACAAACGAAATATTTATATCGAATACCATGTACACTAATGTATCCGAGTCCCGAGTCCGAACATACAGGCCCTGTACGTTACTGCGGTATGTTGTTGATCACAGGAAGTCATATTGGAAGATAACCGGTAGTTAATCTGCCAGCTGGCGCTACCTGTGTTTAGTGGGAGCACAATTTATTGATTTCTCCGTTAATTTAGTTATTTCACATATCAGTCCGTGTATTTAGTTGGCGCTCGTAGACTTGGTCATTCATTTGGTTCTGACAGAACCACTAGCCGGTGAGCACCAGGGGTTCTGTTTATCTCCGTCTCAGCACATCTAGCTTTAAACATATATCTTCGTCACCTCGGGTGGCGTGGCGAGGCACAGCGCATGATATCACCCGTGTGCGTGGCGTGGCGTGCCTAGTAATGCACCATGTTTATACAGAAAATCGGATTTAAACTTGCGATAGTATATATATGATGAAAACGGGCTAATCTTAGAATTTAGCGTTAACATTTTTTATGATAATATAGGCTTTTGATTCAAATAACATCTTAACATATCTAACGTCTTGGATATGTAAAAACGAATTTTTTTGAAGTATTGTTGGGGTTTCTTAAATACACCGTCAAATGGCAGACAATCCCCACCTCGGCACCTTTGTACCTCGGCACCTCGGCACCTCGGCACCTCGGCGGATATGCAAGTACAATGATTCAAAGATAGCGTATCTATATAAAGATTGACGGCTCGAATATGTGTTAATGAACTAGAATCGAACTTAAGACCATTATAAGTTGATGAATATCGTCCTTGCTTTACAGCATGATATATAAACATGACATTCTGCTAAACATTAAAATATATACATAATAATCAACCTTTTGTGGTTCACAAAACTATTTTTGTATGACCAATATGTTAGAATAGCTGCAGGTTATGCCTTCTTTCAATAACACGACTTGGCAATAAAAGTCAATCAGACGGTGTAGCTTTGACTGGGAATGTCGTGGTTTCGTCCAGCCGCACTGAGTCAGTACCCTGGTGGTCTGCGGTGGCGATACCTTCTGTGTGGCGACCTGCCAACGCCCGCAGCGACCCACTTGTAGGCGTCTGGACGCTGAGACATTTAATTCGCAGTCGGCGGCGGTCGCCTTTGATCTCTCGTTGCTAGCTTCCTCATTTTCTGTCGCTTGGGAAGAATGTTGTTCTCACGTCGAGGGATCTTCTGGCGTTGGTCTACCGGATGGGAAGAAAAGGGAGCGAATGAACACAGACAGAGGCGAGTGGGTCTAAGCGCCTTGGAGGAGATTCAATTACAACACACCAACATTTTACATATTAATGTATGGATATGGATTTTGGAATGTTGGCAATTTCGTTCACCCAACCTTGCCTGAGCCTTTCTTATGAGACTCTAATATCGCAGGTAACTGATATACCTGGTGTATATGCCATATGGATAAAAAAATGCACACACGAGGAAAACGTCATGTGGTGGTATGTATTTCCATTTCTACCCCACTGGGTTCTGCCGCCCTCAGGGGGCGGAGCTGTGTCTCAGTTGGGCGCACGAGAAAACAGAAAGGCAGTGCATAAAACAGCGACGTCATAACTGATTGCATACACGGGGCTATAACAGTATATGGATGACAATACCGAGCGCCACTTGGAATGGCTTAATAACAAACATCGCCTGTTTAATGGTGATGCTACTCGATGGAGCAATACTCAATTCCGAGATAATCACTATGCCATACATACTCTGGCGTACACTTAGCATGGTGAACCTGCACTGATTTCCAACATTCTATATTGTCATTGGGTTTTTTTGTTCGTGTTTATAGTAACTCCCAATACTACCTGATGACCTAGTTCTTGCAAACATGGACATGGTAGCAGCTGTATGTGTGGGTCCGTCAATAAATTCTGATCAGTTAGAACAACGTCTTGATAATACCAAAAATTCAATACATTTAACCGTCGATAATTTCAGGCAATCTCTATTCAATGATATGCGATTATTGGCAATGTAACATTCAAATAGATATTCTATGTATCCACTGCCTCTTTAAGTCTATCTTAATTTCAATGTTCACCATAAGTAAATGGCGGGTCTATCTATATACCTGTACACTGTAGTGCTATTGATCCCTGAATTGAGCCAGCAACTCCGGCCGCTGGGAACAAGACCTACAGTGGGTTAGGTATACAAACCAGCACTCAGTGAGTCCGCATTACATATTTACACCCCGTGTTGATCCTTTACTCTATACATCAGGCACAAAGGGCCAACGGTTTTAACATCTCTTCCGGAAGATACAGGCAACGTGACGTGAACGAAATTGCTCAATCTTCGAAAAGAGGTTGTGGGAATCGAACCATCGTCCCCTCGGTCTGGCGCTCAACCGCGGCGGGATCACCGGACCCCAGACGGTGGCTAATTAACTGTGGCCTGCCCATCTTTGTGGCGAATATATAATGTTTTTATTACAGTGTTATATATGCGAGTGTTCCCTCCATCCGTCGGGGGTAACCGGCGGTGTCCATAAGATACGTCACAGAACGGATCGTAAACTCGGATTGAAATGTTCTCTCTATTGGTGGTGGAATATTAAGCGTATTCAATCTAATTTTGAAGAAGAATGTACCGAACATACAGAAGGATGGTGCCCATTCCATTTCATATATCTCGTTAGTCTCCCGTCATCTTTCATGATTGCCGTTGTCTAACAAGGTTGTTTGTATGCAAATGCGTATAATGGCGAATTGTTATTAATGTTTTTGGAAAGTTGGTAGTACACTCTCTGACATTTTGTTTGAGTATTATTTATGTTTGACATACCACTGTGTATATTGGTTTTATATTGTTTAATAACATTTGGTGTACAATTGTTTTATTCAGGTTTGTTTAAATGTTTGAGCTGGATCCAGTGTACTCAGTTATATCCGTGTATCGCTAGAGATTTAACCACATCATACTTGTCTTCTGGGACTTTGAATTTATCGCACACCAAATATGCAAAGTAAACGAATACAAGTATTCGTTCGCGTGAGTGCATATATACGCGCACGTCTGTCGTATATTACCTTTTTGAAAAGACCGCTGCCATCTTTCTATTATTGGAGCTATTTAGAGAATTCGCTATTCATTGTACAATTCTCTATTGGCTATTCATTGTACAATTCTCTATTCGCTATTCATTGTATAATTCCCAGTGATTCTGCCGAGCAGATTCACCGAACTGATGTTGAAGGATAACAACCACGAATAGGCAGTCGTTGGTTCATCGTCGTCTCCAGCAAGATCAGCGATGATATAGTACTTGCTGGCCTATTATCGGCTATTGTGTGCAGGTGTCGCTGTTGATGCTGCAGGATTTCGCGAGACGGCATTCGCCTACGCCATTACTGCGGCGGGGATGACGACACAGGTTGCGCGCGCATGCAGTCTTGGGAAGCTGACGTCGTGCGGATGCAGTAAGAAAATGGACGACAAGGTAAAATACAGGCATGTTTGATGATTCGATAGATACGATATTTTGGAGAATAAGAATAACATAGGCCTAACTAATTTGTTCGATGTCCACTGGATGCGATTCTTTAAATTATGGTCATTTGAGAAAACCGTACAATGACTAATGTTACTGGAATGAGATGCCTCTGTTGTGGTTTTAAAGTCAATAAGTAACTCGCTGATCGTATCGGCAAATGTTTGAGTGTGCGCAGCAGATTAATCTTTGATTTACAAATCTTTCTCAAGTACACGATGAAACAGTAAAGTGACGTAGCGTTCTATGCTGCTACTGTATTTGAACTGGAGTGTTCAAATGCCATGTCATTGAGACGAAGTTGTTGTAAACGTGCTAAGCTTCTGCGGAGCTTTCAATATCCTCTCTGTTCCTTCGTCAGCGTTTGCTGCTTTGGCGACCAAAAGTGTTCCACTTAACACCGGTTAACAGCTCGCGCTGACGAAGGAACCAAGAGGTTTCGATAACTCCGTGAAGGATATCATCTGAGCTCTGAATGGAAGCCAATTCACATAGCAACGTCTGGAAACACCTATAGGATATCATCTGGGCTCTGAAAGGAGTATAACAATTCAATTTAAATTAATATAACATAGACTGGAAACAAGTTGTACCTGCTGCTAGTAATTACTGACTACTGTTGTATCCGCAGACGGGAGAGTGGAAGTGGCGGGGGTGCAACCACAACATGGAGTTCGCCAACCACTACGTAAAGCGCTTCCTCCGACTGCGAGAACGCGCCAAAGACATCCACTCGCAGACGAACAAACACAACAACCGCGCCGGCAGACTGGTGAGTGCGACGCGTGGTCGTTGCAAATTCCGTGAATTCAGTCGGCCACTGCCCGCAGGGGCTTTCAGGTCACATACTGTGACAATGATTGTCACAAATGATCCAGTCTGGAAGGAATGCTTATGAACAATCATAAGAAGTATACCTCTCTTTTTTAGAGAACGTTTTTTGTTTGGTGGCTAAGCTCTCGGAATATTTGTGATGAGCCCCAGGGAATGCGGATGGAGGTGTTTGGTGAGCGTCAAGGGAAATTGCAGTTGGAAGACTCAAGGGGATTTGGAGCGTTCCCTAATAATGGGACAATATGCAGCTTTACTTAAACCGCCGTGTCCCATTTTTTCTCAACCCCGAAGGTGGGCCTACAATATGTGTAGTGGTACCTTTTGTGATGGAGCTGCATAATTGCGTACCTTGCAGTAGACAGTGGTGTATATACAGTATGCGAACAAATAGGCTTAGCGATGTCGATAGCGCTGCTCTACACTGTTGTGTAGTCATAACTTTCAAGGTGTATACACATTGTGGAGAACTGGTGACGTCAACGTCTTAATGTGAACAAATAGTCTTAGCGATGTCGATAACGCGGCTCTACACTGTAGTGTAGCATAATTTTCAAGGTGTATAAACATTGTGGAGAACTGGTGACGTCATCGTCATTAATGTGAACTAATAGTCTTAGCGATGTCGTTAGCCTTGCTAAACAATGTAGTGTTGTGTAACATAATTAATAATCATTTTGAAAAACTGGTGACGTCATCGTCTTCGTCGCCATTGCCCACCGACATACGCGATGAGGTCGCACGGAGTGGCACTGGCTCCTGGCACCTTGTCGGGCGCGTTCCGGGTCGTTGGAGGACGGCATGCCGTCTCCCCCTCCCGGCGAGGGCCCCGGCAACGTCTGTTGCTGCCCGCCGCTAACCGGAACAAGATGTGACCCAATGATCCCCGCTTGTCGGGAAGGCCACCGGAGTGGCGGCCCAGGAAACTACACAAGACACGCTCACTTGATACAATATCGCTTACAACACCTTCATTTTGACAAGTGGAGCGCTGCTATGTTCGATCTATTTCTTCGATTATCGCTGTGATCGCGTGGTCTACACGCTCCAGTTATGCGATATGATGACAGTAATTTCGTAGTTATATGCCTATTTCACTCGCGTTCCTCTCACAATGTATCAAACGTGTTTTCATTCATATTAGTGTACTATTTACAGCGATACTGAGAACATATGCATTTCTTGTTTTGATCAAGTCATTATGAGAACTGTTCAATATAAAGGCTTATCCAATCAACACGATACTCTGTGAGTTTTGTTCATCAGGTACATATACATTAATAACTTACGATACAGGGCTGGTAAAACACAGAGACAATTATAACGAAATGGACATAATTAATTTCTTTCGTAATTATCCTACCTTTCCAGACAGATCACCTATGTTAAAGGGAATACAAACATCTTTTGCTCGAATTCATGTTATATTACATCCTGCTATCTATTTCCACGTCGACCAAGCCACAAAAAAAATCAATGAATTAGAAATTCCACATTTTATGGTGTGCATCCGGACATTTTCGAATATGCATATTTTTGGCGTGCTTTTCGGGATGCCGAGACGTGACGTCACTTATGACTCAAACTCGCATCAGGCCGACCCTTTCCATGCATTCAGAGCATGTTTACAAGTATAGCTTTTGGGTCGAAACGAGCGTCAGAACGAGTTATTATGCAATATTCCGACGTAATACAAACACTAGTCACCATACAGGAACAAGCAGTTATCTTACGGTTCCGCATGAATCGAATTTTATTCAAAACAACGAATGCGAATGTTAAAGTTTGGTTACATTTTAGCAATAACCAAAACAACTACTGAAGATACCTTGACAAATGAGATATCATTTTGAAGCTCATGATCTGTGGAATCTAAAAAGGTACAACACTCCATTTTAGAAATTTTGCGATTTAATACGTTGTTGTGGCAGGACACAAATAGGACTTTCCTTTACTGCACGTGTCTGTTGTTTCAGGTGGTCCGGCGGAACCAGCGCCTCCTGTGCAAGTGTCACGGCATGTCTGGTAGCTGCGAGGTGAAGACATGTTGGAAGGCCGCGCCGCCCTTTAGAACTATCGGTGCTATTTTGAAAAAGAAATATGAGCGTGCCACAAAGGTAGAGGTATATGCTTACGCCCCTATCTACCCTTACGTAGTTTACAGTTGAATTAGGGTTTTACTAGTATTAAAGAATGTACGATTGTCAAAGGTTGACTGATACACCGCTAATGTTGTATTGTTTGGGTTTCATTTATTTAAAGTGTTTCTATACTCTGAACGTTTCCGTCTGAAATAATTTTTGTGTGATACACAATGTTTTATCTTCATAGCTGCAGTATGTTTATCGTTCGAGCTGCATAAAAATGGAATCTGACTTACCAATAACTCATTTTGGAGAAATGGTATGTTTTACCTTTAAATATAATATTTGCACACGCAAACACACACACACATGCAAACATGCACGCACACATTTGTTGGACTACTATGTTTAATTGTTTGGTATACGAATTATTTACGACGAATTGATTACAAAAACGACGGATCGATTATAAAACATATTCAGAGGCACTTAAGAAACAACATTGTTGAAACATAATATGTGTGTGCGGTGTGAGTGTGTGTGTATGTGCGCGTGTGTGCGTGTGCGCCTGTGCGTGTGTGCGTGTATGTGTTCCTGCGTGCGTGCGTGTGTATGCTTGCGTGTATGTTTGTGTGTATATATTCATGCTATTACGCATGCGTATGAACGCACCACAGCAAACAGTGTAATCGTCGATAGTGATGTCCATCATCTCCTCCTGTCTATAAAGATGCTACACCATATTAAATGTGCTATTACTTTTGTGTTTTTTTATTAGTTGATTAGTCTTAATCTGTTAATGAAAATGCTACAACATATTAAATTCTTATTACTGAATTTGTTCTTCTGCAATGTAGCATTGTTGTTGAATATATATGTAAAAAGATAAAAAGTTATTCGTTTTTGGGTCTATCAATTATATAACTACAAGTACTTATTATTTATGTTAGTGTATTAACTGTCTGCTTATAGTTATTAATTGCACGTTTTATCTGCGACAATTAAGTTTACCATTATTAGTGGTTAGCAGCGACCAGTGTTTCACGTCACATTGTTTCTGTTATAACATTGTGTACCCATATCTACTGCCATCCAGGAATTGTTTAGATTGTATACGCTTTGTCATTCATTTATCTTCTGTATTATACAATTCCGAAATAAAACACCTAACCTCCTCCTCCTCTTTCTACTCCTTCTCCTTCTCCTCTTCCCCGTTCCCACGCACCCTACTGTGCTGCCCCTCACTGCCCGTCGGCTGTTGCAGGTGGACAACGCGAACTCGGCCAAAGGCAAACTACGTCTAGTCATTTCGAATCACAAGCATCGCACGAAGGTCTGGTGCAGATTTTATTGCGTCTGCAGGCTGCTTTTTAATTTACTTTAAATTGTCCCATACACTAGAACCTAGGCTGTAAGACTGTCGACCATTTCTTTGTGTTAGTGCCCCCTTTATGGTTGCCTCCTTTGTGGTTGCCCTCTTCTTATTCAGCTAAACTTGTGTTGATCGATGTCGGCGCTGTGTCACAGCACAACGAATGTATGTCGTTTATCATTTCAAACCTTCTTCTGCAATTCGATCTTTATCTAGTCTCGTTTCAGATTTATTTCGTTACAAATTCCAACTTAGACCATACAATCAACGCCATATTAGTTACTTTATGTATGGGTTTCAGAAAACAGTTCGGACAAACTATTACACCAACATTCGGCAAAATAGTACACGGTTGGCTATATATATGGGACCTACTGCAACATAATGCTATTCGCTATTGTATAATCACAATAAGTTGTATCGATACTTTTAACGAACAACATAATGCTATTCGATATTGTATAATCAAAATCAGTTGTATTGATACTTTTAATAGACAACAAAATGCTATTCGATATTGTATAATCAAAATCAGTTGTATTGATACTTTTAACGAACAACATGTCCATCCCCCAATATTCCACTGCCTATAACTCTTAATGTGAGTTGCACATTCAGCAATGACGTCTCGTGAATTATAGAACATGACAAGAAACCTTCCCGGTTTAGATAATGTTATCAACAAGAGTTTTAAAAAAGGTTCGAGAAACAAGTCAAATAATTATAGACCATTTAGTTTAACATCTGTGATTTGTAAATTATTAGAAAGACTAATTAAAGATCACATGGTGGATTTTCTTGTTAAACATAACTTGATAAACCCATCTCAAGATGGGTTTCTAAAAGCGAGGTCATGCTTAACAAATATGTTATGTTTTTTGGAAGATATCACTAAGTGGGTAGATGATGGATCACCAGTAGATATCATCTACTTAGATTTTCAAAAAGCTTTCGACAAAGTGCCACATCAGAGATTACTGCTTAAACTAAAAGCCCATGGCATAGGAAATGGTATAATTAACTGGATAGAAAAATGGCTGATTGACAGAAGACAACGGGTAGTTGTTGATGGGGAGGCTTCAAACTGGAAATCAGTTTTGAGTGGGGTTCCACAGGGATCAGTACTGGGACCTATATTATTCTTAATATATATCAACGATTTGGACGATGATATAGCCAGTAAGGTGTTGAAATTTGCAGATGATACAAAAGTGTTTAGAAGGATTAAAAGTGATGGGGATAGACAGCATTTACAAGATGATCTTGACAGGTTGATCAAATGGTCTGAAAAGTGGCAAATGTTGTTCAATTTTGGGAAATGTAAATGCCTTCACACAGGACATGGGAACGAATATGTAGAATATACAATGGGGGGAACTGTACTAAGTACTACTGTAAAAGAAAAAGACTTAGGGCTGACAATTAGTGCTGACATGAAGGTTTCAGAGCAGTGTGGAATTGCAGCTTCAAAGGGAAATCAAATCCTTGGATTGATTAGGCGAAATATAGCATATAAAGAAAAAGAACTAATAATACCGCTGTACAAAACAATAGTTAGGCCTCATTTAGAATATTGCATACAAGCGTGGAGGCCATACCGCAAGAAGGACATAGATATGCTAGAAAGAGTACAGAGGAGAGCGACTAAAATGATACAAAAACTGAGGGATCTTAGTTATGAAAAACGCCTAAAAGAATGTGGTTTAACAACACTAGAGACCAGGAGATTGAGAGGAGATCAGATAGAAGTGTTTAAAATATTGAATGGTTATGAAAATATTGATAGAAATATGTTTTTTTCAGTTAAGAAAGATAGAAAGACTAGAGGACATGAAGTTACATTAGTAAAGGAGCAGTGTAGATTAGACGTGATAAAGTTATCATTTTGAAAAAGGACTGTGAATGAATGGAACATATTATCTGATGATTGTGTGGGTGCTAGTAGTGTGAATTTGTTTAAAAATAAAATCGACACATACCTCATAAGGGCTGGATATGTGTAAATAAAAGGGTTGGACTCTCGATAAGCCAAAGGGCTTCCTTGTCCACCTGCCATCTAGAGTTAATTCTCTGGATGGCAATCTTGTTAAATCTTGTTAAAACAAAGAAATTCAACACCTGGTGCGCTCTTGCGTCCCACTTAACCTATGCCTGACCGACGTGTGTGCATCTTCTTGCAGGAGACAGGCGAGAAGACGCGAGGGAAGGGGAGACGACGTCACCGTCGCTACCGACACCGGCCCCGCCACACGAACCTCGTGTACTTCGAGAGGTCGCCCAACTTCTGTGACCAGAACCCGTCGACGGCTTCCTCCGGCACCGTGGGGCGCTACTGCAACAGAACGAGCTCTGGCATCGACAACTGCGAGACGTTATGCTGCGGTCGCGGCTACAACACGCTCAAGGTAGGCCTTGCTGGAACCTCGCTTTACGGTCACCTCGGTAATACAGTCACATAGCAATTAAGGTCAACTCGCATATAAGGTAACCTTATGACAGTCCCGAAGTATTTCCGCAGCAGTACACAATTAGTTCCGTTAAAACGATCACCTCGCTATTCATGTCACTTTTGTCTAGTCCAGAGAGTGACCGTACCAGCGAGGTTCCACTACAAGAGGACAGGAAAAAGTAGCGGACAAAATGTCACAAATTATTTCTTTAATACTATTTTATAGGTTTGCATTTGCGTTATTTTGTGAATTAGTCGTGTGTTATAATTTTCTTTTCTTTGACATTTTATTGCTAAACTCATATTTTATTTATCTACCCATGATTGCATATATGTAAATAGTATATATATATATTATTTATTCAATATATACATAAAGTAACTTATATATTTTAATAATGTTTTAATAACAGCTTTATTTTTATTTATTTTCTATTTGTTGGTAAATTAAATTAAACTGTTCTGTTTCTGTAATTATTATATGAAATTTGTATTTGATATCTTTTGTGCTCATACCTTTGCTAAATGTAATGTTTTATGCTTTTAGATTCTTGTACAGCGCTTTGAACATGTTATTTGAAATTGCGCTTTATAAAATAAATATTATTATTATTATTATATTGGTTGCTATCATGTCTCATAGATAGGGTAGGGTTAGGGTTAACCCTATCAAAATAATAATATTTCGATTAACAAGTGTCATTGAACTTTTTCTGAAAAGCAGAACACTGCAGAAGAAACATAAATAGGATCTCATCTTTTTGATATACTGTTAGACCTGATGAAGAAAACAGAGAAGTGCTAGGAAAGAAAAAGTTGTTGAGGATGTTGAAATTCAGTAAATATAATATATTTTATATAAACATGTATCACCTTCCTAACAAACTGTCTCATTTTATTATTATTTTATTTCGTAATACAAAGTGTTTTCCTTTTTATATCTGTTACATTTTTACCTAGATAATTCTTTATGTTTTTTTGTGCGTGCTTCTTTATCTTTTATGTAGCATTTGCAGACGCGTGGAGATACTGTTGTATTTTGTTGGAGTATTTTATCCGGTGCATTCTGGCGCGGAGCTTACCAACATAGTGCATACAAACGTGGTGTAAATTGACCAGGTGCATATTAACCCGGTGCACCTTGGTCCGTGACTTGTTAGGTCGGTGCACGGGACAGCAATGTAGGGCCTACAACGTTCAAAAGATTTAACCATAAACATGCGTATGCTACTGTAAACGTAATTTCATGTTGAAACCTATATCAATTTCCTTTGTTTCTGTATTTCGATTTTCCCATGTGAACTTTGTTATTATAATTTATTTTATTAGTGACACTATTTTCTTGCTAACAATGTTTTTCATTACTTATTTAATAGCAAATTTAATATGTAGTTAATTATGGTAAACATGTAACATTTTCTCGGATCACCAGCGTGTAACAAGCGAAAATAACCGTAGCATATTAATGGTTGTAAAACCACCGAAGCCTTGTTTGTTTGGTGTTTCAGGTAACACGCTCTGAGCGCTGCGAGTGTCGCTTCCACTGGTGCTGTTACGTCATATGCAAAACTTGCGTCTTCACTCAATGGGTAACAGTATGCAAGTGACACCTAGCGGAAGATGACAACACTCTTGCAAATATACCGCATTGATCGTCAGGTGGCGGTATACACGAAACGCGCTTTACGAGTCGTATTGTTGGCGGTATAAAGACGTCTATCACAACGAGTCAGTGAATGTGTCAGAATTCGGCTCCAGCTCTCATGTGTTCAGAGTACGCGCACAAGTGAGCAGCTGAAGGCAGTCGGTCCGTCAGACATGAACACCACTAAATAGTCCGTTTTCGCCTCTCGTGATTACTATTCCACACGTACGCGCAAACCAGGGGTGGTAATTGGCGACACTTACCTCTGGTATTTATCCCCTGCTATGCACAGAAGGTCGCCAAATTAGTTGCATTGCGTTCCAATTGTTGTCCTCGTCCCGCGATGCCAACTCAACTTCAAAGAGCAATTCAAGAAATATATGTCGTTATGCATTCGTCAACGACGAGAGGTAATGACAGGCAATTAAATAAAAAGCGCCAACATATTAAAAGTCGTCCGATGATTTGATAACGCATTCAGTGATATATCTACGTTTGGAGTTGTCGATATTTCTGGGGCATTGACACATATATAGTCAACAGCGCCCCATGGCTCGCAGTGTTGGTGCTACTTGGGATTTAGCTTGATCAGAGATTCGAACGAGCACCACAATGATATATTATTGACAGATGATTCAAGAAACTGTCACCAGTATTCCGTTTGTGCCGTCGAAGTCGACCTCGCGTTGTATGCCGCAACGTTCACTTCGTCGTAGTTTGTTGCAGACGTTCTGATGTAGTAATTGTCAATATCGTCGCAGTCTGGGGAGGGGACAGCTATTCTAATGGTGAACAATGCCTTACAACTGCGCATCCCGCCTGATGTATTCTTCCCGTGTCTTGATAGAACGTTTGGACGTCTGTCAACGGATAGATGAAGACACAATAACTACCATACATATAAATAAGAACGCCCAAATGCGAGGACATTATCTAGAGAATGGGTGGCAGATCCGGAATCCTGACTGAACGGTAAACGTGTGGTGACGTATAGATGGCAGCACAATACCGTGAAAGTGCTTAAATATGTGTCGCCCTCTGGTGAACATTCAACGTACAACTACTACGCAAGAGTGTCATCAGAATGAATACGTGTCGCCCTCTGGTGAACATTCAACGTACAACTACTACGCAAGAGTGTCATCAGAATGAATATGAGTGAAATCAAAAAAATTGATTTTGCTTTATAGAATAAATAATGATTCTTTAATGGCGAATTAATTACGTAATACTAAATAGCACCGTAAACATACAGTTGTCCATCATACCAAAGTTGATCAAGATACAATTAAATGTATTTGCGTGTGTGCGTGCGTGTCTGGTTGATGCTTGTGAGTGATTGAGTGTGCGTGTGTGTGTGCGTGCTTGTGTGCATACGTAAACGTGCAAGTCCGTAACCGTACACTGAATAACATGATTTTGTTAAAACAGTAAGATTTATTAACTTCCGTACTCCGCACGTATGGTCTTCACGGCTGACCGTGGCACAGCATGCGTACCAACTGTGCATCTGCGTTGATATGAGGAATTCGTTAACTATACATTTGTTCCTCACCGTGTCAGCAATGGAATTCTTGTCAGTGTTTCTCCCGGTGATAGAACATCTTTGTTGTTGTTTTGAACATACATGTAGCAATCACCAATATATATATATATATATATATATATATATATATATATTGTCCGGCACTCGGGCGATGAACTAATGTTTAATTCTCGGGGATATTCGCGGGCTTACAGTCATGAACGTGAACGAATGTGCAGCTATAACTACATGTCGCTGCGACTATGCTTGAAATCAAAAAAACATGTACCACAACGTATCTGTGTTGATTACAAATTTATTTTGTTTAAATTTAAACAAAATGATAGATATTTCATGGAATTTAGGGTTTGATAATGAGACTTTAGGTTTCGTTTATAAACGAATGTCTTGTATTATAATACGTGTTTAGATTGTATAATTATGTGTTGCATGTTTGAAAACTGGCGTTGCCACTTTCAGCAAACGATTGGTAATATTACGTTATTATGAACTATGTACATAACTAGAGAAAACATGTCGATTTGTATTTATGAGAAATGCGTGCTTCGTCGTTTCTCTCGCTATATTTAAAGGTGCTGAAGCCTACTGTAATATGTACCAGTTGCGTATTGTAAAACAATTAATCTGTTTACAATGTATTGAAGAAAGTCGTCAGGAGTTGTCACGTTAACCTTGACAAGAAGAATTGGCTTACTTTAATAGTGATACCGTGTGCAGTGTGATAATTTTGCACGTTGACAGAAATGAAGCAAAGTAGGTCCTATTGGACACCTTGAATGTGGTTAAACTAATGATGTAAATTAAGCGCTGAGGCGTAACTCGCCAAACAAACACGGCATTCGTAGTTTGTCTCGTATGGTTGCGTCTTCGTCTAAATGGTTGTTGCAACGAGAGAGTTCAACATGTCACCAATTCGTTTTACGACATTTATGTTAGACCTTCCCAGTCTTCCTCTATTGTCGTATTTAATTTAGGGATGGCCTCATCAGTCCGGAACGTACAAAAACCGATATGCGTTTAGCATCCGTTCAAACCATCCCCACCCACATCCCGTAAATACGTCGTGTGGGACTTACAAATCAATCCAAAATGACCATTAGCGTAAATTTGCATTAGCATACGTTTCATTCGCTAGGTGGCGCAACTGTAGGAGATTATTTGTTTTGTACCCGCGATATACATGTTGACAACACAACTCCTCATACCAAGCAATGTCTAAAGTATTTTGGGACTCTGCAAACTTAAGCAAAAAATTGCCAATTTAAAGATTATGTTTGTTGCTTTTCAAGATGTTTGGGCTTGATTAAACTAATTTACGTACGATACAATTAAAAAAGTTATGGTTCGTCGGGCCGGTCAGATGTAGACAGAAATCACATTAAGTGCGCAATTCGGGTAACATACACGCAGTAGATGGCGTCTCCATCGGTAGTATTCGTTAAACAGCCGTGAAAAAACCTACTGAAAAAACCTACTGTCACGGGATCTCATATGGAGGAAGATCTGCAATTTGCTCAGCTAAATTGGAAGGCCTGATATTTATGATAGGGGCACACATTAGCTATTTTTCCTAAAATGATTTTGCGAGATAATTTTACTAGAATGACAGTACGTATTCACAGTAACTTAAATCGGGACGACCCGTCACATAAGTAGTCACAACTCCTTTCCTTAATTGCTGCATGTGTAGCTGGCAATACTCCAGTGTTACATATAATCGGTGTCAGAAAATGTTTGTATATTACATTTTTTTCTCTGTTACCATAAAGATCCTTCCACGACCATGGGCTTTTGCTGTTCAACTTTCACTTTCATGTGATGCGTGATTACATCGTTTTAATAACTTTCTGTAATATTTTGAATGGATAAAAAAAAACACATATGCCTTTGTGTTTTTATGAATATGCAGTCATATTGTTCGAATAAATGTTTTCGTGAAGTGATTGTTAATGATCATGAATTGTCACACACTTGCAAACTGGACCCAGTGTCAGATACACTAAACGCTATGTGACGTCATACAAGTACATAATATAGCATTTACTTGTAAATTCATATATAACGCTGTGTCCACTCTTTATGACTACACAAAGCGTGTTACAACTTTACTCCCTGACAGATCTTTTCAATCGAACACCATCTCGACTTCTCAGGGAAGCATCCAGTCACTCTGCAATTAATGAGCGAAAACTATCCATACACAAATGTCTACCACTGTGTATAGCCAAGTACTCATCCATACAGGTGAATGAATTGGAGCAACGCAGAGTTAACGAACTTGCCCGAGGTTCGACACGGCAGCACAGCATTTGAACCCGGGTTTTCTCGATTGAGCGTCCGATACTCTAAACACTGCACCACCGCACTCCTCTAATTAGATACTATATAATATGAGTTCAATGATATCCGTATGATGACCGTATCCCTCCCAATACATATATAGTGATAGGAGGTGATTCTAATACTTCAGTAGTAATAGGAGGTGATTCTAATACTTCGGTAGTAATAGGAGGTGATTATAATATTTCAGTAGTAATAGGAGGTGATTTCAATACTTCTGTAGTAATAGGATGTGATTCAAATACTTCTGTAGTAATAGGAGGTGATTCAAATACTTCAGTAGTAATAGGAGGTGATTCCAATACTTCTGTAGTAATAGGAGGTGATTCCAATACTTCTGTAGTAATAGGAGGTGATTTCAATAGTCAAGTCTCGAACGGACTTTTCATTCTATTGTTCTGTGGCATAATTAGGCGGCACGGAGAGCAATTGTTGTTTTATTTCCCCTATGTCGTGCCACAACCGTTTGACATGACAAACTAAAGGATGAAGAAGCTTGCGTACCCTGTTACGAGATCGCAAATACACCGTCGCCATAGAATCACTAAAACTTTTCAATGATGGAGAAACAGCATCACGGATGCCCGAGCATAACAAGTCAATATGTATAACCTCTCGCGTTGATGATCACGCTTCACGCCACTGGGATGCAATCGAAATAACCCCAAACCAACGTATATCGGCAATTGGCAATATTACTACATTGACCATATTCCAGACATGTTCGAAATGCGGCTGAAAAAATACTTCAGTTATGTCCTCCACTTAATGTGGCGACTCGGTGAGGTCTTTCCAGTGACATGGCCTTAGCAAGACAAGTCCCACCGAGACTTGTGTAACTTTCAATGGTGTCTCGTAGAGTTAGATTAGTAGTAGACATCCAAAGTGACTTTTTACTTCAAGTCAAAATACAAAGGTCCCTTTTGGTATGGAAGTTGCTTAGGGCCATAGGAAAAACATTATCCAAATATACAAGTTGTATGATAAAATCCAAGATGGCCGCCGTCGGCCAACTTGGAAAACCTAGCCGACTCATAGACCATGAAATATATATTTCTATGTCATAGAAACTATTATGATACATGTTTCCCAGCTAATTTGAGGTTCCTGAACTAATTTCTGGCATCGATTTTGCATTTAGAATGCATTTGATGAAAACAGATTTTAGAGGCATTTTGATAATATTTATGGGAAAGGAAGTTAAACGTGTCCACTAATGATGGAAACTCCAAAATAACTGGCTTTCTCATGCCGAATTTTGTTGAAAATGAGTCATCACATTCTCCAGCTCTGATATGAGGGTGTAGAAACACTCCTCTAATTAATCTAACGATTAATCCAAGATGAGTAACTCTAATAGCACGCCTACTATCATGGACACTCCTGAGTGAAGCTTATGTTTCTTATGTCAGTGAGACAAAAGCTATCAACCAACTATGAATCCATCATCATCCGTGGAATTGAAAAAAACAATTCTGAAACACTATCAGCCTGTTACAAAGACGTTACAGGCAACATCCGTGAGCAAAAGGAATTAGGCGAGTTGCATGACTTTGTAGTTGTAGATACCATTACTGGTGATGGTGGTGGTGGTGGTGCTGTTGGTGCTGGTGGTGCTGGTGGTGCTGGTGGTGCTGGTGGTGCTGGTGGTGCTGGTGGTGGTGCTCAGAATATAGTGCAGCTGATGATGTCTAATGAAGTTGTGTGGCACAAAAGTAGCAGGAATGCTGTTGACACTCAGTTTTCCTGGCTCTCTGCACTCAATGTGCAGAGAGCCAGGAAAAGGCATAAAGGACAAGAGTTAGTTAACCCAGTGACAACTCGCCGCATGAACTGTGGACCCTCTTCGAGCAAACCAGTCGACACTCCAAGTCTCTTTTGCGATGAAGTTGGCAACAATAAAGAGCTACGGAACCCCGTGTTCTCAACGAGTTACTGGATTTCATTGAAGAGAACCGTGGTTCAGGGTCATCACTGCCAATGGCTGACTTGACGTCCCTGTAATTAAATCAAATCAAATCAAATCAAATTTATTTTGTAACAACAACATAACAGTATACATACACAAAACAAACGTTTAAAAAGTAAAGTTGTGTAGCATGGTGGTCACATGGCACGTTATATGCCGTTTTCCTGTGACCCCATAAACATAAATTTCGAAATATATGTACATATACGTATATTATGATTATCACGAGTGTAATTTATATTCTGTATGACAACGGACTGGGGATGCGATGGAGAAAAAACAAGAATTATTATAAGAAATTACTGTTATAAAACAATCATAAGAAATTGAAATAAGCGGATCCAAATATGTATATAGAAAGTAAACATATATTTAATTGCACTTCCCGCATCTGGGATTTAGGCAATGTACGTGGCTAAGATAGTTGTCTAGATATTGATTGGATACTAACAATTTGAATTTTTTTCTGGATTTGATGTTTTGTATCTTATAATCAAGATTATTCCATAGTTTTTTTAAATTATGTTTAGGTAACTTATATGAAAAATGAGTTCTGGGCTTCTCTGTATATAAGAGGTTACGTTGTCTTGTAATTCTGGTGTTAATGGCTAGATTCTTTTTTTGACATAAAATGTTTGAAGGCTTTAGGCATTGTGTCTATATCTTCTTTGTATGACAACCGCCTCGCTGCTTTAGGTTATCCCTACATCAAATGCGATACAACACGCCTTAGAAAGGATATTGAGCGCGTGATTCCTGACATCAAACCGGTACACATGAAACGTTGCTGATCTCCTGTTTTCGACGGGTTCCTTCTCAACCTCATATGAAGCTGAATCCATCCATCCCATTCACGTTGAGATCATTCTTGCACATGCTTCTTGTTGGACCAGGTATCGACCAGGCACCTCCTGGATCTGACTAGTCCAAGGTTGCAACATCCATCGGGCAGCAGATCATCTTCAAATATATTTGGCATAGATCCAAGAAACCTGGAGTGTTCCTCGTCACATCAGAAGAGGGAAACACCATTTTCGTTGTATATGGCTATGAAAGTATATCTTAAAACTGGTCGTGAATCTCTAATCGATGTTATGCATCAACGAGGACTGTGCATCTCATACGACCGTTTGTGAGTGTTGAGCACAGACATTGCAAATTCAGTGATTGGTCATTGGGAGCAGGTCGTTGTGATAGTGCCATCTCAGGCTGTCAAGGACGTGTTCCCCACAGGCGGTTTAGACAATACCGACCACAACCCTTCCTCTACGATGGGAAAATCATCCACTGTGGACTTACTTAGACTTAGTTCCTCCTGTACCTTTCGGGACATCGGGCGACGAGCTTTCTGCATCTATTACGGTCTTTCGCTATTTCTTTGGCCTCATTCCAGGTAATTTAAATTTCTGCCAGATCTTCTTTAAATGTCTTGCGCCAGATCTTTGTCAGCCTTCCTCTCCTTCTGTTTCCACCTTCAGGCACCCACTCCATTGCTACATGTGCTATTCCCTCTCTTGGTAAGCGTAGGATATGTCCCGCTAGTCTCCGTTGTCGAGACTTAACTATGTCATGCAGGCTATCCAGACCCGCCCTCCTCATCACTTCTTCAATGGTGATGTGCTCTCTCCATGATATGCCCAGTATGAACCGGAGACATTGCCGCTGGAATATGTCTAGTTTTTTTTTATATCCACGCCGTATTTTTCCACGTTTCACAGGCATATATCGCTATTGGTATTACGATTAACATGCAAAGACGTAGTTGTATGTCCTTTCTGATGGCGGTACAGGACCATATTGGACGTAGTCTTGGGAACATTGCTGATGTCTTGCGTATCCTCCCTCGCACATCTACTTCCACGTCGCCTTCCCTAGAGATGTAGCTTCCGAGGTAAGGGACGTTCTCAACGCACTGCAAGTCTTGCTGACCGATCACAATGTGGGGGTCAGATCCATCACCAACTGACAATGTTTTTGTCTTCGCATAGCTGATTCGTAATCTGACCATCTCTCCATTGTTGTTTAAATGTTTAAATTATTGGTCATCTCTTGCAGGATATCCGGCGTGTGGCTGAACAGTGCAATGACATCGGCAAAGTCAAAGTCTGTCAACCTATTATTTATTCACTTAACACGGAAGTTTGGACCTTTCATCGTTTTCCTCATGATGAATTCGATAACAACAACAAAGAGGAAAGGGGACAGGTTGCAACCTTGACGTGCACCTGTCTCTATATCGAACATGTATGTGTAGTCATCGTTGTTCTTGATGCAGCAGTTGGTGTTTCGGTATAGCGATTTGAAAATGTCTATACATTTGTTTGGTACGCCGTATAACTTCCGGATTAACCATAACGAATCTCTGTGGACACTGTCGAAAGCCTTCTTAAATGCAATGAAGTTTACTAAAAAAGGTATCTGGAACTATCTGCATTGCTCGATGATGTTTCGCAATGTGAAAATCTGCTCACAGTACGACCTTTCTCTTCGAAAACCAGCTTGCTCTTCCTTGAGGTGTTGTTCAACTGCTATCTTCAGCCGGTTTAGGATCACGCTGCAGAACACCTTTACAGGTACTTACAGCAATGTTATTCCTCGCCAGTTATTGCAATCGCTCAGGCACCCCTTCTTTGGTAACGTCACGATCACTCTTCGTCTCCAGTCATCAGGGACGTCCTCCTCAGACCAGATCAGATTGAACAAGTAGGTCAACTCGTCTCGTCTACAACCCCGTTGCCATGCATCAATAGTTCGGCGGATACATCATCGAGGCCTGCTGCCTTGTTATTCTTGAGGCTATCGATGGCTTTGGAGATTTCTGCCCTGATGATGTCATTGGTGGTGACATCGAGCTCTTTTGTGTTTGGTTCTGGTTGATGCATGTTCCCATGGAGCATGCATCCATGTTCACCAGCACTTCTCGTGAGACACACAAGACGTTGAGAATGTCATCGATATCCTCAATCCAGCTGAGATGGGGAAGAAGGCTGTAAGGACTTTGCTAGCTATGTACACGACTATGGATCCGGATGTCTCGCTGCCAAATGACGAAGTGATGCACGTTCCTGCTCTGAGGACCAACATTCATCCTTATCCAGCTTCGCGCCCTCTCTGCAGCATCCTTGAAGAAGGTTACGTATGGTTGGTGCGAGTCAGAAGCCTCTTATCAAAACGGACCCTCGAAGCTGGTGAATGGATCTCATGGGCCGCATGCTATGCCAGCATCACAGAACCTCCTGCTACTCCCCCAACCAAGTCATACATGCTGCCTCTGTTCGCCGCCGCATGTAGGTTTGATATGGGATGAAAGTCATCCGCCAGGCAATTATATACATCAATCCAAGACAGCCACCAGTTATGACAGCCGATCAACCCCTCTTCACGCTGGCCAAGAAACTTTAGTGGAAGTTTCCCCATTCAGAGCATGGTGAAGACTTTTGGTGACATTGTTGACGATGCATACTGAGAAGATGCTGTGGAGTGTGTCTGGTTGGATGGCAGTGGGTGGACTATAACACTCACCAACAGCGGTATCTTAACCAGTAGCAAAGCTCATTCCTTTATTGGTGTTCATCACATCTGCATAACTCGGTACATTCATAAGGTGACAGTAGCTGCTCTCCACGTGCTTATGAAGACGGCTTATGATCGGTATGTTGATAAGGCGACGAATGACGATAATGTTGGTGTCTCTGTTGATACGGATTCGCATGATATCATCGCTCTGCCCTTTGGCGAATGGCTCAAGCAACAGTGTGCCACATAGTCCAAAGAAGATTACTGGTTTAAGTCCACATAACTGGATCTTCTCATTCGTCACTTTGTAAAGTCATGTCGCACAGCTGACTTCTCACACTATATGGATATTCTTGATTTTCATATGGCGTGAGTCTTCGCACTGGATATTACCCACTATGCTCGGTACCTGCCCACCAGTCTCAAGGAATACTAGGCGAGCATTTTCAAAGATCACACGTGAACCGATGCACGAACAACTCGTCGATTAGCTCAAGAATCATGCTGGTGTCATCGAGAACCTGGATGACCCACGCAATATTCGCCGTGAACAGGTCTTTCGCCCTTAGATGGCTCGCCTAGCCAGGGAATTTGAGGGCACAAAGGAGTCAGATGAACAGATGCACCATGAACAGTACCTCTAGTTCCATGTTGACTACAAGTCTGATGTACTGGCGCTGGTGGATACCTTTGAGGAGCTTCATGGATGACAGTCATGAGCTGCTTGACTTGGACCAGCCAATCTTCATGCCTCCAGTCGAGTAGACAATGTGTGGAAGGTGAAGGACATTGGAGGAGGCATTCACTGCGCCAA
Organism: Paraescarpia echinospica; assembly: GCA_020002185.1. Taxonomy (NCBI): domain Eukaryota; kingdom Metazoa; phylum Annelida; class Polychaeta; order Sabellida; family Siboglinidae; genus Paraescarpia; species Paraescarpia echinospica. The sequence continues at coordinate 82,724 of JAHLWY010000279.1, forward strand.
TACCACACACCAAGCTGAAACAGTTCAAGGCTTCACTCTCACAACCACGCCGGAAATCAGAGGTGGCCACTTTCAAGGACCAACATGCCAATGTTACCCAGATTTTGCTGTCAACTCATTCTGGTCGCAACATCAACAAGTCTGTCTTCTCCCATGAGAGCTCTGCCTATCCTCCATCGCTGACTCCGGAAGGGACAAATGCACCATGGAACCAAGAGCGATATCCTGGACTTCATTGTTCCAGCAGATCTGATTCCTGGCAATTGGGTTGTCATCCTAACTGTGGATTTGAACAAACAAGAATTCTTCGTGGAGATGGCCAAAAGTTTGACGCACATGAAACTTCCACATGGCAAGAAGCTCTTGACCTCTATTCTCAGTGACTGTATGCGTTCACTGGCAGGCGCTGATGTTGGTGCACTGGCCGCATCCACAAATGAGGAAGCCGACACCAGGATGTTTGTGTATGTGGCTGCAGCTACCAACACCGGTCGTCGTCAAGTGATTGTCCGCACCAGTGACAGTGATGTTGTAGTGCTAGGCGTTTCCACTATTGTGGCCATTTTGTGGACATAAGATTGACGAACTCTGGATTGCCTTTGGAATGAACCGAAAAGTCACGTGTATTCCAGTGCATGTCATCGCACATGGACTTGGACCATTCAAGGCAATGGCATTGCCGGCATTTCATGCGTTAACGGGATGTGACACGACCTCAGCGTTCTTTGGCAAAGGCAAAACGACGGTCAGTGTGGCAGTCCCTCCCTGAACTCACCTAACCTCTGTAGCTGCTCTCCTGCCCTAACCCCAGCCTACAGATGATCAAGGCTCACACACCCGTGCTCGAGAGTTTCGTCATGTAGCTTTACGGTGTATCTGACGAGGGCACCGTAACCGTGCATGATGCTAGACTCTCCCTCTTCTTCCACAAAGGAAAATACTTCGAGCACATGCCTCCAAGCAGCAACGCTCTGCATCAGCACCTCCTCAGAGTAGCCAATCAGAGTGAACACGTGTGGGGTATTACGCTCATCAAAGATCCAGGTCCAGTCTCTCTAACGGAATGGGGATGGCAGCAAGAGTCCCCAAACTATATGCCAACTCCAGGCTACACAACAACTCCCACCATTTCGCAGGACTTGCCAGAACTTGTCATTTGCCAATATAAGACAGATTACAAGGCTCCTTGTAAGTTCTGCGTGCAAGGACTGCCATGCATAGTTCTGTGCACATGGAAAGATCCATGCTCCCACATTGGTAACATGAATGAGGCACAGCTCGATGAGGAATCAGGTTAGTCCAGAATGAATGGAATAAAATTTAGATACCACGAATAAAAATCTTATTACATTCACAGAGAGAGACTAATGGAAGGACAAGTTATCTGAGCTATCAAACTTATATAAAAAACCTGGACGTACGTTTTAGTACCTTACCAAACCTGGACTTATGTATCTGGAAACCAATAAATATTATTATTACAGAACGTCAACATTTAACATTCAATTAGAAGTTCTTGCTTCCATGTCTCTAAATTCTGCTTTCATGAACTTTCTCAAAATGTCCGCTTTGTGGATTTTTTTCCAGATTTGACCTTGACATGCATTCCAAATACTAAATCGATGCCAGAATTGACTTCGGGAAAATCGCATTAGCTGGAAAACATGTATCATAATAGTTTCTATGACGTGCGGTTCCTAAGTCGGCCACGTTTTCCAAGATGGCCGACAATGGCCATCTTGGATTTTAAGATATACCTTGTGTCTTTGGATAATTTCCTTTCAATGGCCCATGGGAGCTTCTATACCAAAGAGGACCATTGCATCATGACTTGAAGTCAAACCCAATTTTGTTGCACTTAATATGTCTTCTATAGGGCAGCTTCTTCTCTTAAACCCTCTGGTTTTCAGAGAACATTTGTGTTTGCATCATGGTGCATGATAGATGTCAGGTTAGACTTATTATTTTTTGAAAAAGAAACTCAAAACTCATGTCACAAATATGGCGGTTATGCAAGCGATCACTGAAGCAGCAGGACCCCAAGAACACTTTTTGACCACAATGAAGCGCTGTTGTCAATGTTTTGACCATACCACAATGCACAACACAAACTATTCTACAAGACACGGTCAAAGGTAACAGAAAACGAGGAAGATCACATAAAATGTACATAGACAACATCCGAGAATGGACGGGTTTACACCCAAGGGAGTTACGCGAAGCAGCCTTCAACCGTCCCAGATGGAAGAAGATCGCTGTTGAAGCCTCTGAACACGCACCCCTACGATCGGCCCGGTCAAGGGATGAGTGAGTGAAGTGGGTGAAACAAACTCAGGAAATAGACCACCACAACGGTGATCTCATACGTTCTACCATAGTTATCAGAACGTGTCAGGCTTTATTTCGTAGGTTTTGTATTGCGTCGTTGAATATGGTCGAATTGTCCGAAGATCAAAACGATCTTCATCTCCACTATGAAGATTGGTTTAGTTTGGTACTCTTTCATTCATATATTGTAGGAGACACGCAGTCAAATGCTCCAAGAATGTAAAAATATTTCATCCGATTCATAATAATAATAATAAGATAACTTCTATTGCTCCTAAATCCTTGGAAACCAAGGTCAGAGGAGCATCAAAACAAAAGGATTGGTCAATCTCAAAATCCATAAATTGTATTCCAGTTGTCAACAGATCGCTCAAGGTGCTAGGGAGCTACGGTGGATAAGCAAGGTTGTAAAGATAATTTGTTTTAAATGGCGACGGACTTTTATAATATTTTCAACTGATCTAACACTAAGATGGAGCATATTCCAAAGAGTTGGAGCAGCAACAAAAAAAGCCCTAGTTCCGATGTTAGTATTGACTCTAGGAACAAAAAGAGTAGGTCACAACTAGATGATTGAAGCTGGATAGGTTTTCTTACAGGAATAAGCAAATACAAATAAGGTGGTTGCTTATTGGACCGTCCCTGGTATGTAATGGTACAGATCTTAAATATTATACGATATCGTACAGGAAGCCAATGCAAATACTTCAAAAGTGGTACAGAGCGAGAAAAACGAGGAGATCTTGTAACTACTCTTGCTAGATAATTTTGGACACGCTGAAGTTTTGTAATATCCTTGCTAGCGATATTATAAAGGAGGGAAATGCAGTAGTCAAGAAGAACGAACGAAGAACGAAGAAGTTTATTTATCCCATGTATATGAAAAGTACAATTTGTTTTTCATACTTGATTGTAGAAATACAAAAAACATATACAAACACAAATATATACAGTACTCACGGTACATAAGTATGTAATTCGATAACTTGCGGAATAAAATTAATATATTTCATAACATAATGTATATATCCGACGGGGTCGGAGACTCCTATTAAGACAAAATGTATCTGTCATAACAGCCACCCCATTTGCTTAAACATAACATAGGTTCTTTTAATTAACAACCAAGTCCACCTCAAGTGCGTATGTGCATGTGTGCATGTGTGGTTCGTGCACGCAAGTGTATAACTTTTTGTTTTGCATGAACGTGTAAGCATGTATGCACTCTTAGGCTAGCGTCTTTGGAATCGATTGTACATTCTCAATACTTCATTTATTATATGTTTTGGTGACATGTATAGCAGTTTGATAGTGTGCACCTATAATCGTATTTTTTTAAATAAAAATTATTAAATCAGGCGTGTTATTTATAGTGTGTGGCAATAGTACATTTAGTATTCACGAGACAAACATGTCAAAGTGATCGAAAACAATTCAGGCATATCACACGAAAATGGTATTTTCAAGTGCACTCTTTAGGCGGACGGATCCTTAATGTGGTCTTACCCCAAAAAGATGTCCTGCATGTTACAAATCTTCACGAAGGCTAGACTGACATCAAGCTAAACAGATAACTAGATTAACAACACAGGGGAATGTAGGTTACCCTTTCATCTCCGTCACGTAAGTTACAAGAAAATAGTACGTAAGATATGGGTGTGAAAACTCGTTCCCATTTTATGTTTTATCTTGTCTAATGCAGTAGTACATTTAGTATTCACGAGACAAACATGTCTCATATAAAAGTGATCGAAAACAATTCAGGCATATCACACTAAAACGGTATTTTCAAGTGCACTCTTTCGGCGGACTGATCGTTAATGTGGTCTAACCCCAAATATATGTCCTGCATGTTACAAATTTTCACGAAGCCTAGCCTGATATCAAGCTACACAGATAACTAGATTAGCCACAAAGGGGAACGTATGTAATCCTTTCATCTCCGTCACGTAAATTACAAGAAAATAGTACGTAAGTTATGGGTGTGAAAACTCACTCCCATTTGATGTTTTATTTTGTCTAACGCAGTAGTACATTCTGTATTCACGAGAAAACATGTCCCATGTCAAAGTGATCGAAAACTATTCACGCATATCACACACAAACGGTACTTTCAAGTGCACTCTTTCGGCGGACGGATCCTTAATATTGTCTTACCCCAAATATATGTCCTGCATGTTAGATATCTTCAAGAAGGCTAGACTGATATCTAGCAACACACATAAATAGATTAACCAGAAAGGGGAATGTATGTTACCCTTTCATCTCTGTCACATAATATATAAGAAAATAGTACGTAAGTTATGGGTGTGAAAACTCATTCCTATTTGATGTTTTATCTTGTCTAATACAGTAGTTCATTGAGTATTCACGAGACAAACATGTCCCATGTCAAAGTGATCAAAACAAATACACGCATATCACACCAAAATGGTATTTTCAAGTGCACTCTTTCGGTGGACTGATCCTTAATGTGGTCTTACCCCAAATAGATGTCCAGCATGTTACAAATCTTCACGAAGACTAGACTGATATAATGCAACACACATAAATAGATTAACGACAAAGGGGAATGTATGTTACGCTTTCATCTCAGCCACGTAATTTACAAGAAAAATGTACGTAAGATATTGGTGTGGAAACTCATTCCCATTTGGTGTTTTATCTTTTCTAATACAGAAGTACATTCAGTATTCAAGAATAAAACATGTTCTATGTAAAAGTGATCGAGAAAAATTCACGAATATCACACGATAACGGTATTTTCAAGTGCACTCTTTCGGCGGACGGATCCTTAAAGTTGTGCTTCACCAAATAGATGTCCTGCATATTAGAAATCTTCACGATGGCTAGACTGATATCATGCAACACACATAACTAGATTAATCAAAAAGGGGAATGTATGTTACTCTTTCATCTCACTCACATAAGTTACAAGAAAATAGTACGTAAGTTATGGGTGTGAAAACTCATTCCTATTTGATGTTTTACCTTGTCTAATACAGTAGTACATTGAATATTCACGAGACAAAACATGTCCCATGTCAAAGAGATCGAGAACACTTCGCACATATCACAACAAAACGGTATTTTCAAGTGCACTCTTTCGGTGGACGGATCCTTAATGTGGTCTTACCCCAAATAGATGTCCTGCATGTAACACATCTTCACGAAGGCTAAACTGGTATCAAGCAACAAACATAACTAGATTAAACACAAAGGGGAATGTATGTTACTCTTTCATCTCCGTCACGTAAGTTACAAGAAAAAAGTACGTAAGTTATGGGTGTGAACTCATTCCAATTTGATGTTTTATTTTTTCTAATGCAGTAGTACATCCAGTATTCACGAGACAAACATGTCCCATATAATAGTGATCGAAAATATTTCAGGCATATAACATTAAACGGTATTTTCAAGTGCACTCTTTCGGCGGACGGTTCTTTAAAGTGGTCTTACACCGAATAGATGTCCTGCATGTTACATATCTTCACGAAGGCTAGCCTGATATCAAGCTACACGTATAACTAAATTAGCCACAAAGGGGAACGCATGTTACCTTTTCATCTCTATCACATCAGTTACAAGAAAATAATACGTAAGTTAAGGGTGTGAAAACTCATCCACATTTGATGTTTTATCTTCTGTAATGCAGTAGTACATTCTGCAATTAATACAAAAAAATATTAACGCATTTCAGACAAAAACGATATTTTCTAGTGCACTCTTTCGGCGGACGGATCCTTAATATTGTCATACCCCAAATAGATGTCCTGCATGTTACACATCTTCAGGAGGGCTAGAATGATATAAAGCAACACACATCAATAGATTATTGACAAAGGGGAATGTATGTTACGCTTTCATCTCCGTCACATAATTTACAAGAAAATAGTACGTAAGATATTATTGTGGAAACTCATTCCTATTTGGTGTTTTATATTGCGTAATGCAGTAGTATATTCAGTATTCAAGAGACAAACATGTCCCATTTCAAAGTTATCGAGAAAAAATCACGCATATCATACCAAAACGGTATTTTCAAGGGGATTCTTTCGGCGGACGGATCGCTAAGGTTGTGCTTCCCCAAATAGATGTCCTGCATGTTACAATTCTTCACTTTGGCTAGACTGATATCGAGCAACACACTTAACTAGATTAATCACAAAGGCGAATGTATGTTACCCTTTCATCTCCGTCACGTATGTTACAAGAAAATAGTACGTAAGTTATAGGTGTGAAAACTCATTCCCATTTGATGTTTTATCTTGTCTAATGCAGCAGCACATTCAGTATTCACGAATCAAACATGCCCCATTTAAAGTGATCGAGAAATATTCACGCATATCACACTGAAACGGTATTTTTAAGTGCACTCTTTCAGCGGACGTATCCTTAATGTGGTCTTACCCCAAATAAATGTCGTGCAAGTTACAAGTCTTCACGAAGGTTAGACTGACATCAAGTGACACATATAACTAGATTAAACGAAAAGGGGAATGAATGTTACCCATTCGTCTCCGTCACGTAAGTTACAAGAAAATAGTACGTAAGTTATAGGTGTGAAAACTCATTCCCATTTGATGTTTTATCTTGTCTAATGCAGTATTACATTCAGTTTTCTCGAAACAAACATGTCCCATGTCAAAGTGATCGAAAAAAAATCACGCATATCACACCAAAACGGTATTTTCAAATGCACTCTTTCGGCGGACGGATCCGTAATGTTGTCTTACCCCAAATTGATGTCCTGCATGTTACATATCTTCACGAATGCTAGACTGATATCAAGCTACACATAAAACTAGATTAACCGTAAAGGGGAATGTATGTTACTCTTTCATCTCCGTCACGTAAGTTACAAGAAAATAGTACGTAAGTTATAGGTGTGAAAATTCATTCCCATTTGATGTTTTATCTTGTTTAATGCAGCAGTACATCCAGTATTAACGAATCAAACATGCCCCATGTAAAGTGATCCAACAAAAATCACGCATATCACACCAAAACGGTATTTTCAAGTGCACTCTTTCGGCGGATGGATACGTAATGTGTTCTTACTCTAAATTGATGTCCTGCATGATACAAATCTTCACGAAGGCTAGACTGATATCAAGCACCACATATAACTAGATTAACCGCAAAGAGGAATGATTGTTACCCATTCATCTCCGTCACGTAAGTTACAAGAAAATAGTACGTAAGTTATGGGTGTGAAAACACATTCCCATTTGATATTTTATCTTGTCTAATGCACTAGTACATTCTGTATTCTCGAAACAAACGTGTCCCATCACAAAGTGATCGAAAAAAATTCACGTATATCACATCAAAACGGTATTTCCAAGTGCATTCTTTCGGCGGACGGATCCGTAATGTGGTCTTACCCAAAATTAATGTCCTGCATGTTACAAATCTTCACGAAGGCTAAACTGATATCATCCTACACATATAACAAGATTAACCGTAAAGGGGAATGTATGTTACCGTTCATCTCCGACACGTAAGTTACAAGAAAATAGTATGTAAGTTATGGGTGTGAAAACTCAATCCCATTTGATGTTTTATGTTGTTTAATGCAGAAGTGCATTCAGTATTCTCGAAACAAAACATGTCCCATGTCAAAGTGATCGAAAAAATTCACGCATATCACACCAAAACAATATTTTCAAGTGCACTCTTTCGGCGGACGGATCCGTAATGTGGTCTTACCCCAAATTAATGTCCTGCATGTTACATATCTTCACGAAGGCTAGACTGATATCAAGCTACACATAAAACTAGATTAACCGCAAACGGGAACGCATGTTACCATTTCATCTCCGTCACGTAAGTTACAAGAAAATAGTACGTAAGTTATGGGTGTGAAAACTCATTCCCATTTGATGTTTTATGTTGTCTAATGCAGTAGTATGTTCAGTATTCTCGAAACAAACATGTCCCGTGTCAAAGTGATCGAAGAAAATTCACGCATATCACACCAAAACGGTATTTTGAAGTGCACTCTTTCGGCAGACGGATCTGTAGTGTGGTCTTAACCCAAATTGATGTCCTGCATGTCAGAAATCTTCACGAAGGCTAGAATAATATCAAGCTACACATATAACTAGATTAACCGCAAAGGGGAATGCATGTTACGCTTTCATCTCCGTCACGTAGTTACAAGAAAATAGTACGTAAGTTATGGGTGTGAAAAGTCATTACTGTTTGATATTTTATCTTGTCTAATGCAGTAGTACATTCAGTATTCACGAAACAAACATGTCACATGTCAAAGTGATCGGTAAAAAATCATGCATATCACATAAAAACTTTATTTTGAAGTGCACTCTTTCGGCGGACGGATCCGCAGTGTGGTCTTATCCCAAATTGATGACCTGCATGTTACAAATCTTCAAGAAGGCTAGACTGATATCAAGCTACACATACAACTAGATTAACCGCAAAGCGGAATGTATATTACCCTTTCATCTCTGTCACTTAAGTTACAAGAAAATAGTACATAAGTTTTGGGTGTGAAAACTCATTCCCATTTGAAGTTTTATCTTGTCTAATGCAGTAGTACATTCAGTATTCTCGAAAAAAACATGTCCCATGTCAAAATGTTCGAAACAAATTCACTCATATCACACGAAAACGGTATTTTCAAGCGCATTCTTTCGGCGGACCGATCCGTAATGTGGTCTTACCCCAAATTGATGTCATGCATGTTACAAATCTTCACGAAGGCTAGTCTGATATCAAGCTACACATATAACTAGATTAACAGCAAAGGGGAATGTATATTACCCTTTCATCTCCGTCAATTAAGTTACAAGAAAATAGTACGTAAGTTATGGGTGTGAAAACCCATTGCCATTTGATGTTTTATCTTGTCTAATGCAGTAGTGCATTCAGTATTCTCGAAACAAAACATGTACCATGTCAAAGTGATCGAAATAAAATCACGCATATCACACCAAAACGGTATTTTCAAGTGCACTCTTTCGGCGGACGGATCCGTAATATGGTCTTACTCTGAATTGATGTCATGCATGATAACAATCTTCACGAAGGCTAGACTGATATCAAGCTACACATATAACCAGATTAACCGCATAGGGGAATGTATGTTACCCTTTCATCTCCGTCACGTAAGTTACAAGAAAATAGTACGTAAGTTATAGGTGTGAAAACTCATTTCCATTTGATGTTTTATCTTGTCTAATGCAGTAGTACATCCAGTATTCTCGAAACAAACGTGTCCCATCACAAAGTGATTGAAAACAATTCACGCATAACACACAAAACGGTATTTTCAAGTGTACTCTTTCGGCGGACGGATCCGTAATGTGGTCTTACCCCAAATTAATGTCATGCATGTTACATATCTTCACGAAGGCTAGACTGATATCAAGCTACACATAAAACTAGATTAACCGTAAATGGGAATGTATGTTACCATTTCATCTCCGTCACTGTAAGTTACAAGAAAATAGTACGTAAGTTATGGGTGTGAAAACTAATTCCCATTTGATGTGTTATGTTGTCTAATGCAGTAGTACGTTCAGTATTCTCTAAAAAAAAATGTCCCGTGTCAAAATGATCGAACAAAATTCACGCATATCACACCAAAACGGTATTTTGAAGTGCACTCTTTCGGCGGACGGATCCGTAATGTGGTCTTAACCCAAATTGATGTCCTGCATGTCACAAATCTTCACGAAGGCTAAACTGGTATCAAGCAACAAACATAACTAGATTAAACAGAAAGGGGAACGTACGCTACATATTCATCTCCATCACGTCAGTTACAAGAACATAGTATGTAAGTTATGGGTGTGAAAACTCATTCCTATTTGATGTTTTATCTTGTCTAATACAGTAGTACATTGAGTATGCACGAGACAAAACATGTCCCATGTCAAAGTGATCGAGAACACTTCACACATATCACAACAAAACGGTATTTTCAAGTGCACTCTTTCGGTGGACGGATCCTTAATGTGGTCTTACCCCAAATAGATGTCCTGCATGTAACAAATCTTCACGAAGGCTAAACTGGTATCAAGCAACAAACATAACTAGATTAAACAAAAAGGGGAATGTATGTTACTCTTTCGTCTCCGTTACGTAAGTTACAAGAAAAAAGTACGTAAGTTATGGGTGTGAACTCATTCCAATTTGATGTTTTATTTTGTCTAATGCAGTAGTACATCCAGTATTCACGAGACAAACATGTCCCATATCAAAGTGATAGAAAACATTTCAGGCATATCACATTAAACGGTATTTTCAAGTGCACTCTTTCGGCGGACGGATCTTTAAAGAGGTCTTTCACCGAATAGATGTCCTGCATGTTACATATCTTCACGAAGACTAGCCTGATATCAAGCTACACATATAACTAAATTAGCCACAAAGGGGAACGTATGTTACCTTTTCATCTCCATTACGTCAGTTACAAGAAAATAATACGTAAGTTAAGGGTGTGAAAACTCATTCACATTTGATGTTTTATATTCTGTAATGCAGTAGTACATTCACGTGACAAATATGTCCCATGTCAAAGTGATCGAAAACAATATTCACGCATTTCAGACAAAAACGATATTTTCTAGTGCACTCTTTCGGCGGACGGATCGTTAAGGTTGTGCTTCCCCAAATAGATGTCCTGCATGTTACAATTCTTCACTATGGCTAGACTGATATCGAGCAACACACTTAACTAGATTAATCACAAAGGCGAATGTATGTTACCCTTTCATCTTCGTCACTTATGTTACAAGAAAATAGTACGTAAGTTATGGGTGTGGAAACTCATACCCATTTGATGTTTTATCTCTTCTAATGCAGCAGCCCATTCAGTATTCACGAATCAAACATGCCCCATGTAAAGTGATCGAGAAATATTCACGCATATCACACCGAAACGGTATTTTTAAGTGCACTCTTTCAGCGGACGGATCCTTAATGTGGTCTTACCCCAAATTGATTTCCTGCATGTTGCAAATCTTCACGAAGGCTAGACTGATAACAAATGACACATATAACTAGATTAAACGAAAAGGGGAATGAATGTTACCCATCCGTCTCCGTCACGTAAGTTACAAGAAAATAGTACGTAAGTTATTGATGTGAAAAGTCATTCCCATTTGATGTTTTATCTTGTCTAATGCAGTAGTGCATTCAGTATTCTCGAAACAAAACATGTCCCTTGTCAAAGTGATCGAAACAAAATCACGCATATCACACCAAAACGGTATTTTCAAGTGCACTCTTTCGGCGGACGGATCCGTAATATGGTCTTACCCCAAATTGATGTCCTGCATGTTACATATCTTCACCAATGCTAGACTGATATCAAGCTACACATAAAACTAGATTAACCAATTTTGGGTAAGACCACATTACGGATCCGTCCGCGCAAAGAGTGAACTTAAAAATACCGTTTTTGTGTGTTATGCGTGAATTTTTTTCGATCACTTTGTGATGGGACACGTTTGTTTTGAGAATACTGAATGTACTACTGCTTTAAACAAGATAAACCATCAAATGGGAATAAGTTTTCACACCAATAACTTACGAACTATTTTCTTGTTACTTACGTGATGGAGATAAAAGGGTAACATACATTCCCCTTTGCGGTTAATCTAGTTATATGTGTAGCTTGATATCAGTCTAGCCTTCTTGAAGATTTGTAACATGCAGGACATCAATTAGGGGTAAGACCACATTACGGATCCGTCCGTGCAAAGAGTGCACTTGAAAATACCGTTTTTGCGTGTTATGCGTGAATTTTTTTTGATCACTTTGTGATGGGACACGTTTGTTTCGAGAATACTGGATGTACTACTGCATTAGACAACATAAAACATCAAATGGGAATGAGTTTTCACACCTATAACTTACGTAATATTTTCTTGTATCTTACGTGACGGAGATGAAAGGGTAACATACATTCCCCTTTGCGGTTAATCTAGTTATATGAGTAACTTGATATCACGCTAGCCATCGTGAAGATTTGTAACATGCAGGACATCAATTTGTGGTAAGACCACATTACTGATCCGTCCGCGCAAAGAATGCACTTGAAAATACCGTTTTGGTGTGATTTGCGTGAATTTGTTTCGATCACTTTGTTATGGGACACGTTTGTTTCGAGAATACTGGATGAACTACTGCATTAGACAAGATAAAACAAAAAATGGGAATGCGTTTTCACACCTATAACTTACGTACTATTTTCTTGTAACTTACGTGACGGAGATGAAAGGGTAACATACATTCCCCTTTGCGGTTAATCTAGTTATATGTCTAGCTTGATATCAGTCTAGCCTTCTTGACGATTTGTAACATGGAGGACATCAATTTGGGGTAAGACCTCATTACGGATCCGTCCGCACAAAGAGTGCACTTGAAAATACCGTTTTGGTGTGTTATGCGTGAAATTTTTTCGATCACTTTGTGATGGGACACGTTTGTTTCGAGAATACTGGATGTACTACTGCATTAGACAAGATAAAACATCAAATGGAAATGAGTTTTCACACCTATAACTTACGTACTATTTTCTTGTATCTTACGTGACGGAGATGAAAGGGTAACATACATTCCCCTTTGCGGTTAATCTAGTTATATGAGGAACTTGATATCAAGCTAGCCTTCGTGAAGATTTGTAACATGCAGGACATCAATTTGGGGAAAGACCACATTACTGATCCGTCCGCGCAAAGAGTGCACTTGAAAATACCGTTTTGGTGTGATATGCGTGAATTTGTTTCGATCACTTTGTGATGGGACACGTTTGTTTCGAGAATACTGGATGAACTACTGCATTAGGCAAGATAAAACAAAAAATGGGAATGCGTTTTCACACCTATAACTTACGTACTATTTTCTTGTAACTTACGTGACGGAGATGAAAGGGTAACATACATTCCCCTTTGCGGTTACTCTAGTTATATGGGTAGCTTGATTTCAGTCTACCCTTCTTGAAGTTTTGTAACATGCAGGACATCAATTTGGGGTAAGACCACATTACGGATCCGTCCGTGCAAAGAGTGCACTTGAAAATACCGTTTTTGTGTGTTATGCGTGAATTTGTTTCGATCACTTTGTGATGGGACACGTTTCTTTCGAGAATACTGAATGTACTACTGCATTAGACAAGATGAAACATCAAATGGAAATGAGTTGTCACTCCTATAACTTACGTACTATTTTCTTGTAACTTACGTGACGGAGATGAAAGGGTAACATACATTCCCCTTTGCGGTTAATGTAGTTATATGTGTAGCTTGATATCAGTCTAGCCTTCGTGAAGATCTGTAACACGCAGGACATCAATTTGGGGTAAGACCACATTACGGATCCGTCGACACAATGAGTGCACTTTAAAATACTGTTTTGGTGTGATATGCGTGAATTTCTTTGATCACTTTGTGATGGGACACGTTTGTTTCGAGAATACTGAATGTACTACTGCATTAGACAATATACAACATCAAATGAGAATGAGTTTTCACACGAATAACTTACGAACTATTTTCTTGTAACTTACGTGACGGAGATGAAAGGGTAACATACATTCCCCTTTGCGGTTAATCTAGTTATATGTGTAGCTTTATATCAGTCTAGCCTTCGTGAAGATTTGTAACATGCAGGACATCAATTTGGGGTAAGTCCACATTACGGATCCGTCGGCACAATGAGTGCACTTTAAAATACTGTTTTGGTGTGATATGCGTGAATTTTTTTTGATCACTTTGTGATGGGACACGTTTGTTTCGAGATTACTGGAAGTACTACTGCATTAGAAATGATAAAACATCAAATGGGAATGAGTTTTCACACCTATAACTTACGTACTATTTTGTTGTAACTTACGTGACGGAGATTTAAGGGTAACATACATTCCCCTTTGCGGTTAATCTAGTTGTATGTGTAGCTTGATATCAGTCTAGCCTGCGTGAAGATTTGTAACATGCAGGACATCAATTTGAGGTAAGACCACATTACGGATCCGTCCGCGCAAAGAGTGCACTTGAAAATACCGTTTTTGTGTGTTATGCGTGAATTTGTTTTCGATCACTTTCTGATGGGGCACGTTTGTTTCGAGAATACTGGATGAACTACTGAATTAGACAAGATAAAACAACAAATGGGAATGCGTTTTCACACCTATAACTTACGTACTATTTTCTTGTAACTTACGTGACGGAGATGAAAGGGTAACATACATTCCCCTTTGCGGTTAATCTAGTTATATGTGTAGCTTGATATCAGTCTAGCCTTCGTGAAGATTTGTAACATGCAGGACATCAATTTGGGGTAAGACCACATTACGGATCCGTCCGCCGAAAGAGTGCACTTCAAAATACCGTTTTGGTGTGATATGCGTGATTTCTGTTGGATGACTTTACATGGGGCATGTCTGATTCCTGAATACTGGATGTACTGCTGCATTAAACAAGACAAAACGTCAAATGGGAATGAGTTTTCACACCTATAACTTACGTACTATTTTTTTGTAACTTACGTTACGGAGATGAAAGGGTAACATACATTCCCCTTTGCGGTTAATCTAGTTTTATGTGTAACTTGATATCAGTCTAGCCTTCGTGAAGATATGTAACATGCAGGACATCTATTCGGTGTAAGACCACTTTAAAGATCCGTCCGCCGAAAGAGTGCACTTGAAAATACCGTTTAATGTGATATGCCTGAAATGTTTTCGATCACTTTTATATGGGACATGTTTGTCTCGTGAATACTGTATGTACTACTGCATTAGACTAAATAAAACATCAAATTGGAATGAGTTCACACCCATAACTTACGTACTTTTTTCTTGTAACTTACGTGACGGAGATGAAAGAGTAACATACATTCCCCTTTGAGTTTAATCTAGTTATGTTTGTTGCTTGATACCAGTTTAGCCTTCGTGGAGATTTTGTACATGCAGGACATCTATTTGGGGTAAGACCACATTAAGGATCCGTCCACCGAAAGAGTGCACTTGAAAATACCGTTTTGTTGTGATATGTGTGAAGTGGTCTCGATCACTTTGACATGGGACATGTTTTGTCTCGTGAATACTCAATGTACTACTGTATTAGACAAGATAAAACATCAAATAGGAATGAGTTTTCACACCCATAACTTACGTACTATTTTCTTGTAACTGACGTGATGGAGATGAAAAGGTAGCATACGTTCCCTTTTGTGTTTAATCTAGTTATGTTTGTTGCATGATACCAATTTAGCCTTCGTGAAGATTTGTGACATGCAGGACATCAATTTGGGTTAAGACCACATTACGGATCCGTCCGCCGAAAGAGTGCACTTCAAAATACCGTTTTGTTGTGATATGCGTGAATTTTTTTCGATCACTTTGACACGGGACATGTTTGTTTCGAGAATACTGAACGTACTACTGCATTAGACAACATAAAACATAAAATGGGAATGAGTTTTCACACCCATAACTTACGTACTATTTTTTTGTAACTTACGTGACCTAGATGAAAGGGTAACATACGTTCCCATTTGCGGTTAATCTAGTTTTATGTGTAGCTTGATATCAGTCTAACCTTCGTGAAGATATGTAACATGCAGGACATTAATTTAGGGTAAGACCACATTACGGATCCGTCCACCGAAAGAGTGCACTTGAAAATACCGTTTTTGTATGTTATGCGTGAATTTTTTTCAATCACTTTGTGATGGGACACGTTTGTTTCGAGAATACTGGATGTACTACTGCATTAGACAAGATAAAACATCAAATGGAATTTCGATCACTTTGACACTTTTGTTTTGTTTCGAGAATACTTTATGCACTACTGCATTAGACAAGATAAAACATCAAATGGGAATGAGTTTTCACACCCATAACTTACGTACTATTTTCTTGTTTATCTAGTTACAGGTGTAGCTTGAAATCAGTCTAGCCTTCGTGAAGATTTGTAAAATGCAGGTCATCAATTTGGGGTAAGACCACACTACGGATCCGTCCGCCGAAAGAGTGCACTTCAAAATAACGTTTTGATGTGATATGGGTGAATTTTTATCGATCACTTTGACATGTGACATGTTTGTTTCGTGAATACTGAATGTACTACTGCATTAGACAAGATAAAATATCAAATGGGAATGACTTTTCACACCCATAACTTACGTACTACTACGGCGAACAGAACTCTGGGTTTGTTAATGGCTAAGACAAAATGTAATGGAGGAATGCCTTTTAACTGTTTTACAAAACTATACGATGGTATGGTGCTCTCCATTATTAACTATGGTTCTGCTGTGTGGGGTACAAAGGAATATTCGGTCATAAATAGCATACATAATAGAGCCTGTCGATTTTTCCTAGGTGTGGGTAAATATACCCCATCAGCAGCAGTACAGGGTGAAATGGGGTGGAAAACCCCGACTAACCAACAATGGCTATCTGTTACTAGGCTCTGGTGTCGTTTGATCAATATGGATGTATCTAGAGTGACAAAACGTGTGTTTCTATGAATGATGGAAATGGCCGTAAGTGGGAAACGAAATTGGGGCTACGAAGTATACCATCGTTATAATGACTTAAATATGCATAATCTTACTAATATAAGAGACCATGTTAATGTAAAGGCTATAATAGAACACACAGATGTTTGCCTGTCTGTATTACAGGAACAGCAATGGCTTCATATTATAAATAGAGAAGAGGGCAGAAATGGTAGTAGAAATAAACTAAGAACTTATAAACAGTTCAATTTTTTTTTTTTAACTGAGCATTATGTTAAAAAAATCATGACTAGAAGTAATCGATCAGCACTTGCAAAATTTCGATGAGGCGTGGCACCAATCAGAATTGAAACTGGACGTTTTGAACGAAATTACCCCCCACCTGAAGCTAGGACGTGTTATAATTGCACGAATGAAATAGAAAATGAGTTTCACGTTTTAATGAAATGTCCTTTATTTGCTAACGAACGAAAAAAACTAATAGGCTATGCAACAATTAATGATCCTGCTTTTTCCAGTATGAATGATCAAGATAAATTTGTATATTTATTGAGTAATGACAATATAATAAGTAAAACTGCCAGCATCCTCCAAAACATACTGCACACAAGATTACACAATACAACAAAATAATAGCACATGTTTATTAAATTATTACTGTTTTTATTTGTACATTTTTGTTTTTACAAGTCTCTCATAACTCTTTTTGAGTCGTCTTTGTATACAGTGCTAACTTTGAATGTAATATATTTATTTGTCGTGTATTTTAAAGCATGTATACGTGGAGTGAGACTCTAATAAAATTATACTACTACTACTACATACTATTTTCTTGTAACATACGTGACGGAGATGAAAGGGTAACATACATTCGCCTTTGTGATTAATCTAGTTAAGTGTGTTGCTCGATATCAGTCTAGCCATAGTGAAGAATTGTAACATGCAGGACATCTATTTGGGGAAACACAACCTTAACGATCCGTCCGCCGAAAGAGTCCCCTTGAAAATACCGTTTTGGTATGATATGCGTGAATTTTTCTCGATAACTTTGACATGGGACATGTTTGTCTCTTGAATACTGAATATACTACTGCATTACGCAATATAAAACACCAAATAGGAATGAGTTTCCACAATAATATCTTACGTACTATGTTCTTGTATCTTTCGTGACGGAGATGAAAGGGTATCATACTTTCCCCTTTGTGATTAATCTAGTTACGTGTGTTGCTTGATATCAGTCTAGCCTTCATGAAGATTTGTAAAATGCAGGACATCTATTTGGGGTAAGACCACATTAATGATCCGTCCACCGAAAGAGTGCACTTGAAAACACCATTTTGGTGTGATATGCGTGTATTTGTTTTGATCACTTTGACATGGGAGATGTTTGCTCGTGAATACTGAATGTACTTATGTGTTAGGCTAGATAAACCATCACATGGGAATGAGTTTTCACACCCATAACTTACGTACTATTTTCTTGTAAATTATGTGACGGAGATGAAAGCGTAACATACATTCCCCTTTGTCAATAATCTATTGATGTGTGTTGCTTGATATCATTCTAGCCTTCCTGAAGATGTGTAACATGCAGGTCATCTATTTGGGGTATGACAATATTAAGGATCCGTCCGCCGAAAGAGTGCACTAGAAAATATCGTTTTTGTCTCAAATGCGTGAATATGTTTTTCGATTACTTTGACATGGGACATATTTGTCACGAGAATACAGAGTGTACTACTGCATTACAGAATATAAAACATCAAATGTGAATGAGTTTTCACACCCTTAACTTACGTTTTATTTTCTTGTAACTGACGTGATGGAGATGAAAAGGTAACATACGTTCCCCTTTGTGGCTAATTTAGTTATATGTGTAGCTTGATATCAGGCTAGCCTTCGTGAAGATATGTAACATGCAGGACATCTATTCTGTGTAAGACCACTTTAAAGATCCGTCCGCCGAAAGAGTGCACTTGAAAATACCGTTTAATGTGATATGCCTGAAATGTTTTCGATCACTTTTATATGGGACATGTTTGTCTCGTGAATACTGGATGTACTACTGCATTAGACAAAATAAAACATCAAATTGGAATGAGTTCACACCCATAACTTACGAACTTTTTTCTTGTAACTTACGTGACGGAGATGAAAGAGTAACATACTTTCCCCTTTGTGTTTAATCTAGTTATGTTTGTTGCTTGATACCAGTTTAGCCTTCGTGAAGATTTGTTACATGCAGGACATCTATTTGGGGTAAGACCACATTAAGGATCCGTCCACCGAAAGAGTGCACTTGAAAATACCGTTTTGGTGTGATATGCGTGAATTTTTTTCGATCACTTTGACACGGGACATGTTTATTTCGAGAATACTGAACGTACTACTGCATTAGACAACATAAAACATCAAATGGGAATGAGTTTTCACACCCATAACTTACGTACTATTTTCTTGTAACTTACGTGACGGAGATGAAAGGGTAACATACGTTCCCATTTGCGGTTAATCTAGTTTTATGTGTAGCTTGCTATCAACCTAACCTTCGTGAAGATATGTAACATGTAGGACATTAATTTGGGGTAAGACCACATTACGGATCAGTCCGCCGAAAGAGTGCACTTGAAAATACCGTTTTCGTATGTTATGCGTGAATATTTTTTTAATCACTTTGTGATGGGACACGTTTGTTTCGAGAATACTGGATGTACTACTGCATTAGACAAGATAAAACATCAAATGGAATTTCGATCACTTTGACATGGTACATGTTTTGTTTCGAGAATACTGTATGCACTACAGCATTAGACAAGATAATACATCAAATGGGAATGAGTTTTCACACCCATAACTTACGTACTATTTTCTTGTTTATCTAGTTACAGGTGTAGCTTGAAATCAGTCTAGCCTTCGTGAAGATTTGTAACATGTAGGTCATCAATTTGGGGTAAGACCACACTGCGGATCCGTCCGCCGAAAGAGTGCACTTCAAAATAACGTTTTGATGTGATATGCGTGAATTTTTATTGATCATTTTGACATGTGACATGTTTGTTTCGTGAATACTGAATGTACTACTGCATTAGACAAGATACAATATCAAATGGGAATGACTTTTCACACCCATAGCTTACGTACTATTTTGTTGTAACTACGTGACGGAGATGAAAGCGTAACATGCATTCCCCTTTGCGGTTAATCTAGTTACATGTGTAGCTTGATATTAGTCTAGCCTTCGTGAAGATTTGTGACATGCAGGACATCAATTTGGGTTAAGACCACATTACAGATCCGTCCGCCGAAAGAGTGCACTTCAAAATACCGTTTTGGAGAGATATGCGTGAATTTTGTTCAATCACTTTGACACGGGACATGTTTGTTTCGAGAATATTGAACGTACTACTGCATTAGACAACATAAAACATCAAATGGGAATGAGTTTTCACACCCTTAACTTACGTACTATTTTCTTGTAACTTACGTGACGGAGATGAAATGGTAACATACGTTCCCATTTGCGGTTAATCTAGTTTTATGTGTAGCTTGATATCAGTCTAGCCTTCGTGAAGATATGTAACATGCAGGACATTAATTTGGGGTAAGACCACATTACGGATCCGTCCGCCGAAAGAGTGCACTTGAAAATACTGTTTTGGTGTGATATGCGTGAATTTTTTCGATCACTTTCAAATGGGACATGTTTTGTTTCGAGAATACTGAATGCACTTCTGCATTAAACAAGATAAAACATCAAATGGGAATGACTTTTCACACCCATAACTTACGTACTATTTTCTTGTAACTACGTGACGGAGATGAAAGCGTAACATGCATTCCCCTTTGCGGTTAATCTAGTTATATGTGTAGCTTGATATTAGTCTAGCCTTCGTGAAGATGTGTGACATGCAGGACATCAATTTGGGTTAAGACCACATTACAGATCCGTCCGCCGAAAGAGTGCACTTCAAAATAACGTTTTGGAGTGATATGCGTGAATTTTTTTCAATCACTTTGACACGGGACATGTTTGTTTCGAGAATACTGAACGTACTACTGCATTAGACAACATAAAACATCAAATGGGAATGAGTTTTCACAAACATAACTTACGTACTATTTTCTTGTAACTTACGTGATGGAGATGAAAGGGTAACAAACGTTCCCATTTGCGATTAATCTAGTTTTATGTGTAGCTTGATATCAGTCTAACCTTCGTGAAGATATGTAACATGTAGGACATTAATTTGGGGTAAGACCACATTACGGATCCGTCCGCCGAAAGAGTGCACTTGAAAATACCGTTTTCGTATGTTATGCGTGAATTTTTTTTAATCACTTTGTGATGGGACACGTTTGTTTCGAGAATACTGGATGTACTACTGCATTAGACAAGATAAAACATCAAATGGAATTTCGATCACTTTGACATGGTACATGTTTTGGTTCGAGAATACTGTATGCACTACAGCATTAGACAAGATAATACATCAAATGGGAATGAGTTTTCACACCCATAACTTACGTACTATTTTCTTGTTTATCTAGTTACAGGTGTAGCTTGAAATCAGTCTAGCCTTCGTGAAGATTTGTAACATGTAGGTCATCAATTTGGGGTAAGACCACACTGCGGATCCGTCCGCCGAAAGAGTGCACTTCAAAATAACGTTTTGATGTGATATGCGTGAATTTTTATCGATCACTTTGACATGTGACATGTTTGTTTCATGAATACTGAATGTACTACTGCATTAGACAAGATACAATATCAAATGGGAATGACTTTTCACACCCATAACTTACGTACTATTTTGTTGTAACTACGTGACGGAGATGAAAGCGTAACATGCATTCCCCTTTGCGGTTAATCTAGTTATATGTGTAGCTTGATATTAGTCTAGCCTTCGTGAAGATTTGTGACATGCAGGACATCAATTTGGGTTAAGACCACATTACAGATCCGTCCGCCGAAAGAGTGCACTTCAAAATACCGTTTTGTTGTGATATGCGTGAATTTTTTTCGATCACTTTGACACGGGACATGTTTGTTTCGAGAATACTGAACGTACTACTGCATTAGACAACATAAAACATCAAATGGGAATGAGTTTTCACACCCATAACTTACGTACTATTTTTTTGTAACTTACGTGACCTAGATGAAAGGGTAACATACGTTCCCATTTGCGGTTAATCTAGTTTTATGTGTAGCTTGATATCAGTCTAACCTTCGTGAAGATATGTAACATGCAGGACATTAATTTAGGGTAAGACCACATTACGGATCCGTCCACCGAAAGAGTGCACTTGAAAATACCGTTTTTGTATGTTATGCGTGAATTTTTTTCAATCACTTTGTGATGGGACACGTTTGTTTCGAGAATACTGGATGTACTACTGCATTAGACAAGATAAAACATCAAATGGAATTTCGATCACTTTGACACTTTTGTTTTGTTTCGAGAATACTTTATGCACTACTGCATTAGACAAGATAAAACATCAAATGGGAATGAGTTTTCACACCCATAACTTACGTACTATTTTCTTGTTTATCTAGTTACAGGTGTAGCTTGAAATCAGTCTAGCCTTCGTGAAGATTTGTAAAATGCAGGTCATCAATTTAGGGTAAGACCACACTACGGATCCGTCCGCCGAAAGAGTGCACTTCAAAATAACGTTTTGATGTGATATGGGTGAATTTTTATCGATCACTTTGACATGTGACATGTTTGTTTCGTGAATACTGAATGTACTACTGCATTAGACAAGATAAAATATCAAATGGGAATGACTTTTCACACCCATAACTTACGTACTACTACGGCGAACAGAACTCTGGGTTTGTTAATGGCTAAGACAAAATGTAATGGAGGAATGCCTTTTAACTGTTTTACAAAACTATACGATGGTATGGTGCTCTCCATTATTAACTATGGTTCTGCTGTGTGGGGTACAAAGGAATATTCGGTCATAAATAGCATACATAATAGAGCCTGTCGATTTTTCCTAGGTGTGGGTAAATATACCCCATCAGCAGCAGTACAGGGTGAAATGGGGTGGAAAACCCCGACTAACCAACAATGGCTATCTGTTACTAGGCTCTGGTGTCGTTTGATCAATATGGATGTATCTAGAGTGACAAAACGTGTGTTTCTATGAATGATGGAAATGGCCGTAAGTGGGAAACGAAATTGGGGCTACGAAGTATACCATCGTTATAATGACTTAAATATGCATAATCTTACTAATATAAGAGACCATGTTAATGTAAAGGCTATAATAGAACACACAGATGTTTGCCTGTCTGTATTACAGGAACAGCAATGGCTTCATATTATAAATAGAGAAGAGGGCAGAAATGGTAGTAGAAATAAACTAAGAACTTATAAACAGTTCAATTTTTTTTTTTTAACTGAGCATTATGTTAAAAAAATCATGACTAGAAGTAATCGATCAGCACTTGCAAAATTTCGATGAGGCGTGGCACCAATCAGAATTGAAACTGGACGTTTTGAACGAAATTACCCCCCACCTGAAGCTAGGACGTGTTATAATTGCACGAATGAAATAGAAAATGAGTTTCACGTTTTAATGAAATGTCCTTTATTTGCTAACGAACGAAAAAAACTAATAGGCTATGCAACAATTAATGATCCTGCTTTTTCCAGTATGAATGATCAAGATAAATTTGTATATTTATTGAGTAATGACAATATAATAAGTAAAACTGCCAGCATCCTCCAAAACATACTGCACACAAGATTACACAATACAACAAAATAATAGCACATGTTTATTAAATTATTACTGTTTTTATTTGTACATTTTTGTTTTTACAAGTCTCTCATAACTCTTTTTGAGTCGTCTTTGTATACAGTGCTAACTTTGAATGTAATATATTTATTTGTCGTGTATTTTAAAGCATGTATACGTGGAGTGAGACTCTAATAAAATTATACTACTACTACTACATACTATTTTCTTGTAACATACGTGACGGAGATGAAAGGGTAACATACATTCGCCTTTGTGATTAATCTAGTTAAGTGTGTTGCTCGATATCAGTCTAGCCATAGTGAAGAATTGTAACATGCAGGACATCTATTTGGGGAAACACAACCTTAACGATCCGTCCGCCGAAAGAGTCCCCTTGAAAATACCGTTTTGGTATGATATGCGTGAATTTTTCTCGATAACTTTGACATGGGACATGTTTGTCTCTTGAATACTGAATATACTACTGCATTACGCAATATAAAACACCAAATAGGAATGAGTTTCCACAATAATATCTTACGTACTATGTTCTTGTATCTTTCGTGACGGAGATGAAAGGGTATCATACTTTCCCCTTTGTGATTAATCTAGTTACGTGTGTTGCTTGATATCAGTCTAGCCTTCATGAAGATTTGTAAAATGCAGGACATCTATTTGGGGTAAGACCACATTAATGATCCGTCCACCGAAAGAGTGCACTTGAAAACACCATTTTGGTGTGATATGCGTGTATTTGTTTTGATCACTTTGACATGGGAGATGTTTGCTCGTGAATACTGAATGTACTTATGTGTTAGGCTAGATAAACCATCACATGGGAATGAGTTTTCACACCCATAACTTACGTACTATTTTCTTGTAAATTATGTGACGGAGATGAAAGCGTAACATACATTCCCCTTTGTCAATAATCTATTGATGTGTGTTGCTTGATATCATTCTAGCCTTCCTGAAGATGTGTAACATGCAGGTCATCTATTTGGGGTATGACAATATTAAGGATCCGTCCGCCGAAAGAGTGCACTAGAAAATATCGTTTTTGTCTCAAATGCGTGAATATGTTTTTCGATTACTTTGACATGGGACATATTTGTCACGAGAATACAGAGTGTACTACTGCATTACAGAATATAAAACATCAAATGTGAATGAGTTTTCACACCCTTAACTTACGTTTTATTTTCTTGTAACTGACGTGATGGAGATGAAAAGGTAACATACGTTCCCCTTTGTGGCTAATTTAGTTATATGTGTAGCTTGATATCAGGCTAGCCTTCGTGAAGATATGTAACATGCAGGACATCTATTCTGTGTAAGACCACTTTAAAGATCCGTCCGCCGAAAGAGTGCACTTGAAAATACCGTTTAATGTGATATGCCTGAAATGTTTTCGATCACTTTTATATGGGACATGTTTGTCTCGTGAATACTGGATGTACTACTGCATTAGACAAAATAAAACATCAAATTGGAATGAGTTCACACCCATAACTTACGAACTTTTTTCTTGTAACTTACGTGACGGAGATGAAAGAGTAACATACTTTCCCCTTTGTGTTTAATCTAGTTATGTTTGTTGCTTGATACCAGTTTAGCCTTCGTGAAGATTTGTTACATGCAGGACATCTATTTGGGGTAAGACCACATTAAGGATCCGTCCACCGAAAGAGTGCACTTGAAAATACCGTTTTGGTGTGATATGCGTGAATTTTTTTCGATCACTTTGACACGGGACATGTTTATTTCGAGAATACTGAACGTACTACTGCATTAGACAACATAAAACATCAAATGGGAATGAGTTTTCACACCCATAACTTACGTACTATTTTCTTGTAACTTACGTGACGGAGATGAAAGGGTAACATACGTTCCCATTTGCGGTTAATCTAGTTTTATGTGTAGCTTGCTATCAACCTAACCTTCGTGAAGATATGTAACATGTAGGACATTAATTTGGGGTAAGACCACATTACGGATCAGTCCGCCGAAAGAGTGCACTTGAAAATACCGTTTTCGTATGTTATGCGTGAATATTTTTTTAATCACTTTGTGATGGGACACGTTTGTTTCGAGAATACTGGATGTACTACTGCATTAGACAAGATAAAACATCAAATGGAATTTCGATCACTTTGACATGGTACATGTTTTGTTTCGAGAATACTGTATGCACTACAGCATTAGACAAGATAATACATCAAATGGGAATGAGTTTTCACACCCATAACTTACGTACTATTTTCTTGTTTATCTAGTTACAGGTGTAGCTTGAAATCAGTCTAGCCTTCGTGAAGATTTGTAACATGTAGGTCATCAATTTGGGGTAAGACCACACTGCGGATCCGTCCGCCGAAAGAGTGCACTTCAAAATAACGTTTTGATGTGATATGCGTGAATTTTTATTGATCATTTTGACATGTGACATGTTTGTTTCGTGAATACTGAATGTACTACTGCATTAGACAAGATACAATATCAAATGGGAATGACTTTTCACACCCATAGCTTACGTACTATTTTGTTGTAACTACGTGACGGAGATGAAAGCGTAACATGCATTCCCCTTTGCGGTTAATCTAGTTACATGTGTAGCTTGATATTAGTCTAGCCTTCGTGAAGATTTGTGACATGCAGGACATCAATTTGGGTTAAGACCACATTACAGATCCGTCCGCCGAAAGAGTGCACTTCAAAATACCGTTTTGGAGAGATATGCGTGAATTTTGTTCAATCACTTTGACACGGGACATGTTTGTTTCGAGAATATTGAACGTACTACTGCATTAGACAACATAAAACATCAAATGGGAATGAGTTTTCACACCCTTAACTTACGTACTATTTTCTTGTAACTTACGTGACGGAGATGAAATGGTAACATACGTTCCCATTTGCGGTTAATCTAGTTTTATGTGTAGCTTGATATCAGTCTAGCCTTCGTGAAGATATGTAACATGCAGGACATTAATTTGGGGTAAGACCACATTACGGATCCGTCCGCCGAAAGAGTGCACTTGAAAATACTGTTTTGGTGTGATATGCGTGAATTTTTTCGATCACTTTCAAATGGGACATGTTTTGTTTCGAGAATACTGAATGCACTTCTGCATTAAACAAGATAAAACATCAAATGGGAATGACTTTTCACACCCATAACTTACGTACTATTTTCTTGTAACTACGTGACGGAGATGAAAGCGTAACATGCATTCCCCTTTGCGGTTAATCTAGTTATATGTGTAGCTTGATATTAGTCTAGCCTTCGTGAAGATGTGTGACATGCAGGACATCAATTTGGGTTAAGACCACATTACAGATCCGTCCGCCGAAAGAGTGCACTTCAAAATAACGTTTTGGAGTGATATGCGTGAATTTTTTTCAATCACTTTGACACGGGACATGTTTGTTTCGAGAATACTGAACGTACTACTGCATTAGACAACATAAAACATCAAATGGGAATGAGTTTTCACAAACATAACTTACGTACTATTTTCTTGTAACTTACGTGATGGAGATGAAAGGGTAACAAACGTTCCCATTTGCGATTAATCTAGTTTTATGTGTAGCTTGATATCAGTCTAACCTTCGTGAAGATATGTAACATGTAGGACATTAATTTGGGGTAAGACCACATTACGGATCCGTCCGCCGAAAGAGTGCACTTGAAAATACCGTTTTCGTATGTTATGCGTGAATTTTTTTTAATCACTTTGTGATGGGACACGTTTGTTTCGAGAATACTGGATGTACTACTGCATTAGACAAGATAAAACATCAAATGGAATTTCGATCACTTTGACATGGTACATGTTTTGGTTCGAGAATACTGTATGCACTACAGCATTAGACAAGATAATACATCAAATGGGAATGAGTTTTCACACCCATAACTTACGTACTATTTTCTTGTTTATCTAGTTACAGGTGTAGCTTGAAATCAGTCTAGCCTTCGTGAAGATTTGTAACATGTAGGTCATCAATTTGGGGTAAGACCACACTGCGGATCCGTCCGCCGAAAGAGTGCACTTCAAAATAACGTTTTGATGTGATATGCGTGAATTTTTATCGATCACTTTGACATGTGACATGTTTGTTTCATGAATACTGAATGTACTACTGCATTAGACAAGATACAATATCAAATGGGAATGACTTTTCACACCCATAACTTACGTACTATTTTGTTGTAACTACGTGACGGAGATGAAAGCGTAACATGCATTCCCCTTTGCGGTTAATCTAGTTATATGTGTAGCTTGATATTAGTCTAGCCTTCGTGAAGATTTGTGACATGCAGGACATCAATTTGGGTTAAGACCACATTACAGATCCGTCCGCCGAAAGAGTGCACTTCAAAATACCGTTTTGGAGTGATATGCGTGAATTTGTTTCAATCTCTTTGACACGGGACATGTTTGTTTCGAGAATACTGAACGTACTACTGCATTAGACAACATAAAACATCAAATGGGAATGAGTTTTCACACCCATAACTTACGTACTATTTTCTTGTAACTTACGTGACGGAGATGAAATGGTAACATACGTTCCCATTTGCGGTTAATCTAGTTTGATGTGTAGCTTGATATCAGTCTAGCCTTCGTGAAGATATGAAACATGCAGGACATTAATTTGGGGTAAGACCACATTACGGATCCGTCCGCCGAAAGAGTGCACTTGAAAATACTGTTTTGGTGTGATATGAGTGAATTTTTTCGATCACTTTCACATGGGACATGTTTTGTTTCGAGAATACTGAATGCACTTCTGCATTAAACAAGATAAAACATCAAATGGGAATGACTTTTCACACCCATAACTTACGTACTATTTTCTTGTAACTACGTGACGGAGATGAAAGCGTAACATGCATTCCCCTTTGCGGTTAATCTAGTTATATGTGTAGCGTGATATTAGTCTAGCCTTCGTGAAGATTTGTGACATGCAGGACATCAATTTGGGTTAAGACCACATTACAGATCCGTCCGCCGAAAGAGTGCACTTCAAAATACCGTTTTGGAGTGATATGCGTGAATTTTTTTCAATCACTTTGACACGGGACATGTTTGTTTCGAGAATACTGAACGTACTACTGCATTAGACAACATAAAACATCAAATGGGAATGAGTTTTCACACCCATAACTTACGTACTATTTTCTTGTAACTTACGTGACGGAGATGAAAGGGTAACATACGTTCCCATTTGCGGTTAATCTAGTTTTATGTGTTGCTTGATATCAGTCTAGCCTTCGTGAAGATATGTAACATGCAGGACATTAATTTGGGGTAAGACCACATTACGGATCCGTTCGCCGAAAGAGTGCACTTGAAAATACCGTTTTGGTGTGATATGCGTGATTTTATTTCGATCACTTTGACATGGTACATGTTTTGTTTCGAGAATACTGAATGCACTACTGCATTAGACAAGATAAAACATCAAATGGGAATGAGTTTTCACACCCATAACTTACGTACTATTTTCTTGTAACTTAAGTGACGGAGATGAAAGGGTAATACACATTCCCCTTTGCGGTTAATCTAGTTATAGGTGTAGCTTGATATCAGTCTAGCCTTCGTGAAGATTTGTAACATGCAGGTCATCAATTTGGGGTAAGACCACACTGCGGATCCGTCCGCCGAAAGAGTGCACTTCAAAATAACGTTTTGATGTGATATGCGTCAATTTTTATCGATCACTTTGACATGTGACATGTTTGTTTCGTGAATACTGAATGGACTACTGCATTAGACAAGATACAATATCAAATGGGAATGACTTTTCACACCCATAACTTACGTACTATTTTGTTGTAACTACGTGACGGAGATGAAAGCGTAACATGCATTCCCCTTTGCGGTTAATCTAGTTATATGTGTAGCTTGATATTAATCTAGCCTTCGTGAAGATTTGTGACATGCAGGACATCAATTTGGGTTAAGACCACATTACAGATCCGTCCGCCGAAAGAGTGCACTTCAAAATAACGTTTTGGAGTGATATAAGTGAATTTTTTTCAATCTCTTTGACACGGGACATGTTTGTTTCGAGAATACTGAACGTACTACTGCATTAGACAACATAACACATCAAATGGGAATTAGTTTTCACACCCATAACTTACGTACTATTTTCTTGTAATTTACGTGACGGAGATGAAAGGGTAACATACGTTCCCATTTGCGGTTAATCTAGTTTTATGTGTTGCTTGATATCAGTCTAGCCTTCGTGAAGATATGTAACATGCAGGACATTAATTTGGGGTAAGACCACATTACGGATCCGTTCGCCGAAAGAGTGCACTTGAAAATACCGTTTTGGTGTGATATGCGTGATTTTATTTCGATCACTTTGACATGGTACATGTTTTGTTTCGAGAATACTGAATGCACTACTGCATTAGACAAGATAAAACATCAAATGGGAATGAGTTTTCACACCCATAACTTACGTACTATTTTCTTGTAACTTAAGTGACGGAGATGAAAGGGTAATACACATTCCCCTTTGCGGTTAATCTAGTTATAGGTGTAGCTTGATATCAGTCTAGACTTCGTGAAGATTTGTAACATGCAGGTCATCAATTTGGAGTAAGACCACACTGCGGATCCGTCCGCCGAAAGAGTGCACTTCAAAATAACGTTTTGATGTGATATGCGTGAATTTTTATCGATCACTTTGACATGTGACATGTTTGTTTCGTGAATACTGAATGTACTACTTACTGCATTAGACAAGATACAATATCAAATGGGAATGACTTTTCACACCCATAACTTACGTACTATTTTGTTGTAACTACGTGACGGAGATGAAAGCGTAACATGCATTCCCCTTTGCGGTTAATCTAGTTATATGTGTAGCTTGATATTAGTCTAGCCTTCGTGAAGATGTGTGACATGCAGGACATCAATTTGGGTTAAGAACACATTACAGATCCGTCCGCCGAAAGAGTGCACTTCAAAATACCGTTTTGGAGTGATATGCGTGAATTTTTTTCAATCTCTTTGACACGGGACATGTTTGTTTCGAGAATACTGAACGTACTACTGCATTAGACAACATAAAACATCAAATGGGAATGAGTTTTCACACCCATAACTTACGTACTATTTTCTTGTAACTTACGTGACGGAGACGAAATGGT
Source organism: Paraescarpia echinospica (assembly GCA_020002185.1). NCBI lineage: Eukaryota > Metazoa > Annelida > Polychaeta > Sabellida > Siboglinidae > Paraescarpia > Paraescarpia echinospica. Next base: position 113,490 of record JAHLWY010000279.1, read on the forward strand.
AACATACGTTCCCATTTGCGGTTAATCTAGTTTGATGTGTAGCTTGATATCAGTCTAGCCTTCGTGAAGATATGAAACGTGCAGGACATTAATTTGGGGTAAGACCACATTACGGATCCGTCCGTCGAAAGAGTGCACTTGAAAATACTGTTTTGGTGTGATATGAGTGAATTTTTTCGATCACTTTCACATGGGACATGTTTTGTTTCGAGAATACTGAATGCACTTCTGCATTAAACAAGATAAAACATCAAATCGGAATGAGTTTTCACACCCATAACTTAAGTACTATTTTCTTGTAACTTAAGTGACGGAGATGAAAGGGTAATATACATTCCCCTTTGCGGTTAATCTAGTTATAGTTGTAGCTTGATATCAGTCTAGCCTTCGTGAAGATTTGTAACATGCAGGTCATCAATTTGGGGTAAGACCACACTGCGGATCCGTCCGCCGAAAGAGTGCACTTCAAAATAACGTTTTGATGTGATATGCGTGAATTTTTATCGATCACTTTGACATGTGACATGTTTGTTTCGTGAATACTGAATGTACTACTGCATTAGACAAGATACAATATCAAATGGGAATGACTTTTCACACCCATAGCTTACGTACTATTTTGTTGTAACTACGTGACGGAGATGAAAGCGTAATATGCATTCCCCTTTGCGGTTAATCTAGTTATATGTGTAGCTTGATATTAGTCTAGCCTTCGTGAAGATTTGTGACATGCAGGACATCAATTTGGGTTAAGACCACATTACAGATCCGTCCGCCGAAAGAGTGCACTTCAAAATACCGTTTTGGAGAGATATGCGTGAATTTTGTTCAATCACTTTGACACGGGACATGTTTGTTTCGAGAATACTGAACGTACTACTGCATTAGACAACATAAAACATCAAATGGGAATGAGTTTTCACACCCTTAACTTACGTACTATTTTCTTTTAACTTACGTGACGGAGATGAAATGGTAACATACGTTCCCATTTGCGGTTAATCTAGTTTTATGTGTAGCTTGATATCAGTCTAGCCTTCGTGAAGATATGTAACATGCAGGACATTAATTTGGGGTAAGACCACATTACGGATCCGTCCGCCGAAAGAGTGCACTTGAAAATACTGTTTTGGTGTGATATGCGTGAATTTTTTCGATCACTTTCACATGGGACATGTTTTGTTTCGAGAATACTGAATGCACTTCTGCATTAAACAAGATAAAACATCAAATGGGAATGACTTTTCACACCCATAACTTACGTACTATTTTCTTGTAACTACGTGACGGAGATGAAAGCGTAACATGCATTCCCCTTTGCGGTTAATCTAGTTATATGTGTAGCTTGATATTAGTCTAGCCTTCGTGAAGATGTGTGACATGCAGGACATCAATTTGGGTTAAGACCACATTACAGATCCGTCCGCCGAAAGAGTGCACTTCAAAATAACGTTTTGGAGTGATATGCGTGAATTTTTTTCAATCACTTTGACACGGGACATGTTTGTTTCGAGAATACTGAACGTACTACTGCATTAGACAACATAAAACATCAAATGGGAATGAGTTTTCACAAACATAACTTACGTACTATTTTCTTGTAACTTACGTGATGGAGATGAAAGGGTAACAAACGTTCCCATTTGCGATTAATCTAGTTTTATGTGTAGCTTGATATCAGTCTAACCTTCGTGAAGATATGTAACATGTAGGACATTAATTTGGGGTAAGACCACATTACGGATCCGTCCGCCGAAAGAGTGCACTTGAAAATACCGTTTTCGTATGTTATGCGTGAATTTTTTTTAATCACTTTGTGATGGGACACGTTTGTTTCGAGAATACTGGATGTACTACTGCATTAGACAAGATAAAACATCAAATGGAATTTCGATCACTTTGACATGGTACATGTTTTGGTTCGAGAATACTGTATGCACTACAGCATTAGACAAGATAATACATCAAATGGGAATGAGTTTTCACACCCATAACTTACGTACTATTTTCTTGTAACTTACGTGACGGAGATGAAAGGGTAACATACGTTCCCATTTGCGGTTAATCTAGTTTTATGTGTTGCTTGATATAAGTCTAGCCTTCGTGAAGATATGTAACATGCAGGACATTAATTTGGGGTAAGACCACATTACGGATCCGTCCGCCGAAAGAGTGCACTTGAAAATACCGTTTTGGTGTGATATGCGTGATTTTATTTCGATCACTTTGACATGTGACATGTTTGTTTCGTGAATACTGAATGTACTACTGCATTAGACAAGATAAAATATCAAATGGGAATGACTTTTCACACCCATAACTTACGTACTATTTTCTTGTAACTACGTGACGGAGATGAAAGCGTAACAACCATTCCCCTTTGCGGTTAATCTAGTTATATGTGTAGCTTGATATTAGTCTAGCCTTCGTGAAGATTTGTGACATGCAGGACATCAGTTCGGGTTAAGACCACATTACGGATTCGTCCGCCGAAAGAGTGCACTTCAAAATACCGTTTTGGTGTGATATGCTTGAATTTTTTTCGATCACTTTGACACGGGACATGTTTGTTTCGAGAATATTGAACGTACTACTGCATTAGACAACATAAAATATCAAATGGAAATTAGTTTTCACACCCATAACTTACGTACTATTTTCTTGTAACTTACGTGACGGAGATGAAATGGTAACATACGTTCCCATTTGCGGTTAATTTAGTTTGATGTGTAGCTTGATATCAGTCTAGCCTTCGTGAAGATATGTAACATGCAGGACATTAATTTGGGGTAAGACCATATTACGGATCCGTCCGCCGAAAGAGTGCACTTGAAAATACTGTTTTGGTGTGATATGCGTGAATTTTTTCGATCACTTTCACATGGGACATGTTTTGTTTCGAGAATACTGAATGCACTTCTGCATTAAACAAGATAAAACATCAAATGGGAATGACTTTTCACACATTAACTTACGTACTATTTTCTTGTAACTACGTGACGGAGATGAAAGCGTAACATGCATTCCCCTTTGCGGTTAATCTAGTTATATGTGTAGCTTGATATTAGTCTAGCCTTCGTGAAGATTTGTGACATGCAGTACATCAATTTGGGTTAAGACCACATTACAGATCCGTCCGCCGAAAGAGTGCACTTCAAAATACCGTTTTGGAGTGATATGCGTGAATTTTTTTCAATCACTTTGACACGGGACATGTTTGTTTCGAGAATACTGAACGAACTACTGCATTAGACAACATAAAACATCAAATGGGAATGAGTTTTCACACCCATAACTTACGTACTATTTTCTTGTAACTTACGTGACATAGATGAAAGGGTAACATACGTTCCCATTTGCGGTTAATTTAGTTTTATGTGTTGCTTGATATCAGTCTAGCCTTCGTGAAGATATGTAACATGCAGGACATTAATTTGGGGTAAGACCACATTACGGATCCGTCCGCCGAAAGAGTGCACTTGAAAATACCGTTTTGGTGTGATATGCGTGATTTTATTTCGATCACTTTGACATGGTACATGTTTTGGTTCGAGAATACTGTATGCACTACAGCATTAGACAAGATAATACATCAAATGGGAATGAGTTTTCACACCCATAACTTACGTACTATTTTCTTGTAACTTACGTGACGGAGATGAAAGGGTAACATACGTTCCCATTTGCGGTTAATCTAGTTTTATGTGTTGCTTGATATAAGTCTAGCCTTCGTGAAGATATGTAACATGCAGGACATTAATTTGGGGTAAGACCACATTACGGATCCGTCCGCCGAAAGAGTGCACTTGAAAATACCGTTTTGGTGTGATATGCGTGATTTTATTTCGATCACTTTGACATGTGACATGTTTGTTTCGTGAATACTGAATGTACAACTGCATTAGACAAGATAAAATATCAAATGGGAATGACTTTTCACACCCATAACTTACGTACTATTTTCTTGTAACTACGTGACGGAGATGAAAGCGTAACAACCATTCCCCTTTGCGGTTAATCTAGTTATATGTGTAGCTTGATATTAGTCTAGCCTTCGTGAAGATTTGTGACATGCAGGACATCAATTCGGGTTAAGACCACATTACGGATCCGTCCGCCGAAAGAGTGCACTTCAAAATACCGTTTTGGTGTGATATGCTTGAATTTTTTTCGATCACTTTGACACGGGACATGTTTGTTTCGAGAATATTGAACGTACTACTGCATTAGACAACATAGAATATCAAATGGAAATTAGTTTTCACACCCATAACTTACGTACTATTTTCTTGTAACTTACGTGACGGAGATGAAATGGTAACATACGTTCCCATTTGCGGTTAATTTAGTTTGATGTGTAGCTTGATATCAGTCTAGCCTTCTTGAAGATATGTAACATGCAGGACATTAATTTGGGGTAAGACCATATTACGGATCCGTCCGCCGAAAGAGTGCACTTGAAAATACTGTTTTGGTGTGATATGCGTGAATTTTTTCGATCACTTTCACATGGGACATGTTATGTTTCGAGAATACTGAATGCACTTCTGCATTAAACAAGATAAAACATCAAATGGGAATGACTTTTCACACATTAACTTACGTACTATTTTCTTGTAACTACGTGACGGAGATGAAAGCGTAACATGCATTCCCCTTTGCGGTTAATCTAGTTATATGTGTAGCTTGATATTAGTCTAGCCTTCGTGAAGATTTGTGACATGCAGTACATCAATTTGGGTTAAGACCACATTACAGATCCGTCCGCCGAAAGAGTGCACTTCAAAATACCGTTTTGGAGTGATATGCGTGAATTTTTTTCAATCACTTTGACACGGGACATGTTTGTTTCGAGAATACTGAACGAACTACTGCATTAGACAACATAAAACATCAAATGGGAATGAGTTTTCACACCCATAACTTACGTACTATTTTCTTGTAACTTACGTGACATAGATGAAAGGGTAACATACGTTCCCATTTGCGGTTAATTTAGTTTTATGTGTTGCTTGATATCAGTCTAGCCTTCGTGAAGATATGTAACATGCAGGGCATTAATTTGGGGTAAGACCACATTACGGATCCGTCCGCCGAAAGAGTGCACTTGAAAATACCGTTTTGGTGTGATATGCGTGATTTTATTTCGATCACTTTGACATGGTACATGTTTTGTTTCGAGAATACTGAATGCACTACTGCATTAGTCAAGATAAAACATCAAATCGGAATGAGTTTTCACACCCATAACTTAAGTACTATTTTCTTGTAACTTAAGTGACGGAGATGAAAGGGTAATATACATTCCCCTTTGCGGTTAATCTAGTTATAGTTGTAGCTTGATATCAGTCTAGCCTTCGTGAAGATTTGTAACATGCAGGTCATCAATTTGGGGTAAGACCACACTGCGGATCCGTCCGCCGAAAGAGTGCACTTCAAAATAACGTTTTGATGTGATATGCGTGAATTTTTATCGATCACTTTGATATGTGACATGTTTGTTTCGTGAATACTGAATGTACTACTGCATTAGACAAGATAAAATATCAAATGGGAATGACTTTTCACACCAATAACTTACGTACTATTTTCTTGTATCTACCTGACGGAGATGAAAGCGTAACATCCATTCCCCTTTGCGGTTAATCTAGTTATATGTGTAGCTTGATATTAGTCTAGCCTTCGTGAAGATTTGTGACATGCAGGACATCAATTCGGGTTAAGACCACATTACGGGTCCGTCCGCCGAAAGAGTGCACTTGAAAATACCGTTTTGGTGTAATATGCGTGAATTTTTTTCGATCACTTTGACACGGGACATGTTTGTTTCGAGAATACTGAACGTACTACTGCATTAGACAACATAAAACATCAAATGGGAATTAGTTTTCACACCCATAACTTACGTACTATTTTCTTGTAACTTAAGTGACGGAGATGAAAGGGTATTATACATTCCCTTTTGCGGTTAATCTAGTTATAGGTTTAGCTTGATATCAGTCTAACCTTCGTGAATATTTGTAACATGCAGGTCATCAATTTGGGGTATGACCACACTGCGGATCCGTCCGCCGAAAGAGTGCACTTCAAAATAACGTTTTGATGTGACATGCGTGATTTTTTATCGATCACTTTGACATGTGACATGTTTGTTTCGTGAATATTGAATGTACTACTGCATTAGACAAGACAAAATATCAAATGGGAATGACTTTTCACACCCATAACTTACGTACTATTTTCTTGTAACTACGTGACGGAGATGAAAGCGTAACATGCATTCCCATTTGCGGTTAATCTAGTTTTATGTGTAGCTTGATATCAGTCTAGCCTTCGTGAAGATTTGTATCATGCAGGTCATCAATTTAGTGTAAGACCACATTACGGATCCGTCCGCCGAAAGAGTGCACTTGAAAATACCGTTTTGGTGTCATATGCGTGGTTTTTGTTGGATCACTTTACATGGGGCATGTTTGATTCGTGAGTACTGGTTGTACTGCTGCATTAAACAAGATAAAACATCAAATGGGAATGAGTTTCAACACCTATAACTTACGTACTATTTTCTTGTACCTTACGTGACGGAGATGAAAGGGTAACATACATTCCCCTTTGCGGTTAATCTAGTTGTATGTGTAGCTTGATATCAGTCTAGCCTTCTTGAAGATTTGTAACATGCAGGACATAAATTTGAGGTAAGACCACATTACGGATCCGTCCGCGCAAAGAGTGCACTTGAAAATACAGCTTTGGTTTGATATGCGTGAATTTGTTTCGATCACTTTGTGATGGGACATGTTTGTTTCGAGATTACTGGATGTACTACTGCATTATACATGATAAAACATCAAATGGGAATGAGTTTCAACACCTATAACTTACGTACTATTTTCTTGTACCTTACGTGACGGAGATGAAAGGGTAACATACATTCCCCTTTGCGGTTAATCTAGTTGTATGTGTAGCTTGATATCAGTCTAGCCTTCGTGAAGATTTGTAACATGCAGGACATTAATTTGAGGTAAGACCACATTACGGATCCGTTCGCGCAAAGGGTGCACTTGAAAATACCGTTTTTGTGTGTTATGCGTGAATTTTTTTCGATCATTTTGTGATGGGACACGTTTGTTTTGAAAATACTGAATGTACTACTGCATTAGACAAGATAAACCATCAAATGGGAATAAGTTTTCACACCAATAACTTACGAACTATTTTCTTGTTACTTACGTGACGGAGATAAAAGGGTAACATACATTCCCCTTTGCGGTAAATCTAGTTATATGTGTAGCTTGATATCAGTCTAGCCTTCTTGAAGATTTGTAACATGCAGGACATCAATTTGGGGTAAGACCACATTACGGATCCGTCCGTGCAAAGAGTGCACTTGAAAATAACGTTTTTGTGTGTTATGCGTGAATTGTGTTCGATCACTTTGTGATGGGACACGTTTGTTTCGAGAATACTGGATGTAGTACTGCATTAGACAAGATAAAACATCAAATGGGAATGAGTTTTCACACCTATAACTTACGTACTATTTTCTTTTTACTTACGTGACGGAGATAAAAGGGTAACATACATTCCCCTTTGCGGTTAATCTAGTTATATGTGTAGCTTGATATCAGTCTAGCCTTCTTGAAGATTTGTAACATGCAGGACATCAATTTGGGGTAAGACCACATTACGGATCCGTCCGTGCAAAGAGTGCACTTGAAAATACTGTTTTTGTGTGTTATGCGTGAATTTTGTTCGATCACATTGTGATGGGACACGTTCGTTTCGAGAATACTGGATGAACTGCTGCTTTAGACAAGATAAAACAACAAATGGGAATGCGTTCTCAAACCTATAACTTACGTACTATTTTCTTGTAACTTACGTGACGGAGATGAAAGGGTAACATACATTCCCCTTTGCGGTTAATCTAGTTATATGTGTAGCTTGATATCAGTCTAGCCTTCGTGAAGATTTGTAACATGCAGGACATCAATTTGGGGTAAGACCACATTACGGATCCGTCCGCCGAAAGAGTGCACTTGGAAATACCGTTTTGAAGTGACATACGTGAATTTTTATCGATCACTTTGTGATGGGACACGTTTGTTTCGAGAATACTGAATGTACTAGTGCATTAGACAAGATAAAACATCAAATGGAAATGAGTTTTCACACCCATAACTTACGTATTATTTACTTGTAACTTACGTGACGGAGATGAAAGGGTAACAATCATTCCTCTTTGCGGTTAATGTAGTTATATGTGTTGCTTGATATCAGTCTAGCCTTCTTGAAGATTTGTATCATGCAGGACATCAATTTAGAGTAAGACCACATTACGGATCCGTCCGCCGAAAGAATGCTCTTAAAAATACCGTTTTGGTGTGATATGCGTGATTTTATTTCGATCATTTTGACATGGTACATGTTTTGTTTCGAGAATACTGAATGCACTACTGCATTAGACAAGATAAAACATCAAATGGGAATAAGTTTTCACACCCATAACTTACGTACTATTTTCTTGTAACTTACGTGACGGAGATGAAAGGGTAACATACATTCCCCTTTGCGGTTAATCTAGTTATATGTGTAGCTTGATATCAGTTTAGCCTTCGTGAAGATTTGTAACATGCAGGACATCAATTTGGGGTAAGACCTCATTTCATGATCCGTCCGCACAAAGAGTGCACTTGAAAATACCGTTTTGGTGTGTTATGCGTGAATTTCTTTCGATCACTTTGTGATGGGACACGTTTGTTTCGAGAATACTGGATGTACTACTGCATTAGACAAGATAAAACTTCAAATGGGAATGAGTTTTCACACCTATAGCTTACGTACTATTTTCTTGTAACTTACGTGACGGAGATGAAAGGGTAACATACATTCCCCTTTGCGGTTAATCTAGTTATATGTGTAGCTTGATATCAGTCTAGCCTTCGTGAAGATTTGTAACATGCAGGACATCAATTTGGGGTAAGACCACATTACGGATCCGTCCGCACAATGAGTGCACTTTAAAATACTGTTTTGGTGTGATATGCGTGAATTTTGTTCGATCACTTTGTGATGGGACACGTTTGTTTCGAGAATACTGAATGTACTACTGCATTAGAAAAGATAAAACATCAAATGGGAATGAGTTTTCACACCTATAACTTACGTACTATTTTCTTGTAACTTACGTGACGGAGATGAAAGGGTAACATACATTCCCCTTTGCGGTTAATGTAGTTGTATGTGTAGCTTGATATCAGTCTAGCCTTCGTGAAGATTTGTAACATGCAGGACATCAATTTGAGGTAAGACCACATTACGGATCCGTCCGCGCAAAGAGTGCACTTGAAAATACCGTTTTTGTGTGTTATGCGTGAATTTTTTCGATCACTTTGTGATGGGACACGTTTGTTTCGAGAATACTGGATGAACTACAGCATTAGAAAACATAAAACAACAAATGGGAATGCGTTTTCACACCTATAACTTACGTACTATTTTCTTGTAACTTACGTGACGGAGTTGAAAGGGTAACATACATTCCCCTTTGCGGTTAATCTAGTTATATGTGTAGCTTGATATCAGTCTAGCCTTCGTGAAGATTTGTAACATGCAGAACATCAATTTGGGGTAAGACCACATTACTGATCCGTCCGCGCAAAGAGTGCACCTGAAAATACCGTTTTGGTGTGATATGCGTGAATTTGTTTCGATCACTTTGTGATGGGACACGTTTGTTTCGAGAATACTGGATGTACTACTGCATTAGACAAGATAAAACATCAAATGGGAATAAGTTTTCACACCTATAACTTACGTACTATTTTCTTGTAACTTACGTGACGGAGATGAAAGGGTTACATACATTCCCCTTTGCGGTTAATCTAGTTATATGTGCAGCTTGATATCAGTCTAGCCTTCTTGAAGATTTGTAACATGCAGGACTTCAATTTGAGGGTAAGACCACATTACGGATCCGTCCGCGCAAAGAGTCACTTGAAAATACGTTTTGTGTGTTATGCGTGAATTTTTTTCGATCACTTTGTGATGGGACACGTTTGTTTCGAAAATACTGGATGTACTACAGCATTAGACAAGATAAAACAACAAATGGGAATGCGTTTTTCACACCTATAACTTACGTACTATTTTCTTGTAACTTACGTGACGGAGATGAAAGGGTAACATACATTCCCCTTTGCGGTTAATCTAGTTATATGTGTAGCTTGATATCAGTCTAACCTTCGTGAAGATTTGTAACATGCAGGACATCAATTTGGGGTAAGACCACATTACGGATCCGTCCGCGCAAAGAGTGCACTTGAAAATACAGTTTTTGTGTGTTATGCGTGAATTTTTTTCGATCATTTTGTGATGGGACACGTTTGTTTTGAAAATACTGAATGTACTACTGCATTAGACAAGATAAACCATCAAATGGGAATAAGTTTTCACACCAATAACTTACGAACTATTTTCTTGTTACTTACGTGACGGAGATAAAAGGGTAACATACATTCCCCTTTGCGGTAAATCTAGTTATATGTGTAGCTTGATATCAGTCTAGCCTTCTTGAAGATTTGTAACATACGGGACATCAATTTGGAGTAAGACCACATTACCGTCCGTCCGTGCAAAAGTGCACTTGAAAATACCGTTTTGTGTATTGTTATGCGTGAATTTGTTTCGATCACTTTGTGATGGGACACGTTTGTTTCGAGAATACTGGATGTAGTACTGCATTAGACAAGATAAAACATCCAAATGGGAGATGATTTTCACACCTATAACTTACGTACTGGCCTGCTTTTACTTACGTGATGATGGAGATAAAAGGGGTAACATACGATCCCCATTGCGGTTAATCTGGATTGTAATAATATTGTAGCTTGATATCAGTCTAGCCTTCTTGAGATTTGTAACATGCAGGACATCAATTTGGGGTAAGACCACATTACGGATCCGTCCGTGCAAAGAGTGCACTTGAAAATACCGTTTTTGTGTGTTATGCGTGAATTTTGTTCGATCACTTTGTGATGGGACACGTTTGTTTCGAGAATACTGGATGAACTGCTGCTTTAGACAAGATAAAACAACAAATGGGAATGCGTTCTAAAACCTATAACTTACGTACTATTTTCTTGTAACTTACGTGACGAGTTGAAAGGGTAACATTCATTCCCCTTTGCGGTTAATCTAGTTATATGTGTAGCTTGATATCAGTCTAGCCTTCGTGAAGATTTGTAACATGCAGGACATCAATTTGGGGTAAGACCTCATTTCATGATCCGTCCGCACAAAGAGTGCACTTGAAAATACCGTTTTGGTGTGTTATGCGTGAATTTCTTTCGATCACTTTGTGATGGGACATGTTTGTTTCGAGAATACTGGATGTACTACTGCATTAGACAAGATAAAACATCAAATGGAAATTAGTTTTCACACCTATAATTTACGTACTATTTTCTTGTAACTTACGTGACGGAGATGAAAGGGTAACATACATTTCCCTTTGCGGTTAATCTAGTTGTATGTGTAGCTTGATATCAGTCTAGCCTTCTTGAAGATTTGTAACATGCAGAACATCAATTTGGGGTAAGACCACATTACGGATCCGTCGGCACAATGAGTGCACTTTAAAATACTGTTTTGGTGTGATATGCGTGAATTTTTTCGATCACTTTCACATGGGACATGTTTTGTTTCGAGAATACTGAATGCACTTCTGCATTAAACAAGATAAAACATCAAATGGGATTGAGTTTTCACACCCATAACTTACATACTATTTTCTTGTAACTTACGTGACGGAGATGAACGGGTAACATACATTCCCCTTTGCGGATAATCTAGTTGTATGTGTAGCTTGATATCAGCCTAGCCTTCGTGAAGATTTGTAACATGCAGGACATCAATTTGGGGTAAGACTACATTACGGATCCGTCCGCCGAAAGAGTGCACTTGGAAATACCGTTTTGATGTGATATACGTGAATTTTTATCGATCACTTTGTGATGGGACACGTTTGTTTCGAGAATACTGAATGTACTACTGCATTAGACAAGACAAAATATCAAATGGGAATGACTTTTCACACCCATAACTTACGTACTATTTTCTTGTAACTACGTGACGGAGATGAAAGCGTAACATGCATTCCCATTTGCGGTTAATCTAGTTTTATGTGTAGCTTGATATCAGTCTAGCCTTCGTGAAGATTTGTATCATGCAGGTCATCAATTTAGAGTAAGACCACATTACGGATCCGTCCGCCGAAAGAGTGCACTTGAAAATACCGTTTTGGTGTGATATGCGTGGTTTTTGTTGGATCACTTTACATGGGGCATGTTTGATTCGTGAGTACTGGTTGTACTGCTGCATTAAACAAGATAAAACATCAAATGGGAATGAGTTTTCACACCTATAACTTACGTACTATTTTCTTGTAACTTACGTGACGGAGATGAAAGGGTAACATACATTCCCCTTTGCGGTTAATCTAGTTTTATGTGTAGCTTGATATCAGTCTAGCATTCGTGAAGATATGTAACATGCAGGACATCAATTTGGGGTAAGACCACATTACGTATCCGTCCGCGCAAAGAGTGCACTTGAAAATACAGTTTTGGTTTGATATGCGTGAATTTTTTTCGATCACTTTGTGATGGGACATGTTTGTTTCGAGATTACTGGATGTACTACTGCATTATACATGATAAAACATCAAATGGGAATGAGTTTCAACACCTATAACTTACGTACTATTTTCTTGTAACTTACGTGACGGAGATGAAAGGGTAACATACATTCCCCTTTGCGGTTAATCTAGTTGTATTTGTAGCTTGATATCAGTCTAGCCTTCGTGAAGATTTGTAACATGCAGGACATTAATTTGAGGTAAGACCACATTACGGATCCGTCCGCGCAAAGGGTGCACTTGAAAATACCGTTTTTGTGTGTTATGCGTGAATTTTTTTCGATCATTTTGTGATGGGACACGTTTGTTTTGAAAATACTGAATGTACTACTGCATTAGACAAGATAAACCATCAAATGGGAATAAGTTTTGACACCAATAACTTACGAACTATTTTCTTTTACTTACGTGACGGAGATGAAAGGGTAACATACATTCCTCTTTGCGGTTAATCTAGTTGTATGTGTAGCTTGATATCTGTCTAGCCTTCGTGAAGATTTGTAACATGTAGGTCATCAATTTGGGGTAAGACCACACTGCGGATCCGTCCGCCGAAAGAGTGCACTTCAAAATAACGTTTTGATGTGATATGCGTGAATTCTTATCGATCACTTTGACATGTGACATGTTTCGTGAATACTGAATGTACTACTGCATTAGACAAGATACAATATCAAATGGGAATGACTTTTCACACCCATAACTTACGTACTATTTTGTTGTAACTACGTGACGAGATGAAAGGGTAACATACATTCCCCTTTGCGGTTAATCTAGTTATATGTGTAGCTTGATATCAGTCTAGCCTTCGTGAAGATTTGTAACATGCAGGACATCAATTTGGGGTAAGACCTCATTTCATGATCCGTCCGCACAAAGAGTGCACTTGAAAATACCGTTTTGGTGTGTTATGCGTGAATTTCTTTCGATCACTTTGTGATGGGACACGTTTGTTTCGAGAATACTGGATGTACTACTGCATTAGACAAGATAAAACATCAAATGGAAATTAGTTTTCACACCTATAACTTACGTACTATTTTCTTGTAACTTACGTGACGGAGATGAAAGGGTAACATACATTCCCCTTTGCGGTTAATGTAGTTGTATGTGTAGCTTGATATCAGTCTAGCCTTCGTGAAGATTTGTAACATGCAGGACATCAATTTGAGGTAAGACCACATTACGGATCCGTCCGCGCAAAGAGTGCACTTGAAAATACCGTTTTTGTGTGTTATCCGTGAATTTGTTTCGATCACTTTGTGATGGGACACGTTTGTTTCGAGAATACTGGATGAACTACTGCATTAGAAAAGATAAAACAACAAATGGGAATGCGTTTTCACACCTATAACTTACGTACTATTTTCTTGTAACTTACGTGACGGAGATGAAAGGGTAACATACATTCCCCTTTGCGGTTAATCTAGTTATATGTGTATCTTGATATCAGTCTAGCCTTCTTAAAGATTTGTAACATGCAGGACATCAATTTGGGGTAAGACCACATTACGGATCCGTCCGCGCAAAGAGTGCACTTGAAAATACCGTTTTTGTGTGTTATGCGTGAATTTTTTTCGATCATTTTGTGATGGGACACGTTTGTTTTGAAAATACTGAATGTACTACTGCATTAGACAAGATAAACCATCAAATGGGAATAAGTTTTCACACCAATAACTTACGTACTATTTTCTTGTAACTTACGTGACGGAGATGAAAGGGTAACATACATTCCCCTTTGCGGTTAATCTAGTTATATGTGTAGCTTGATATCAGTCTAACCTTCGTGAAGATTTGTAACATGCAGGACATCAATTTGGGGTAAGACCACATTACTGATCCGTCCGCGCAAAGAGTGCACTTGAAAACACCGTTTTTGTGTGATATGCTTGAACTTTTTTCGATCACTTTGTGATGGGACACGTTTGTTTCGAGAATACTGAATGTACTACTGCATTAGACAAGATAAAACATCAAATGGGAATGAGTTTTCACACCAATAACTTACGTACTATTTTCTTGTAACTTACGTGACGAAGATGAAAGCGTAACATACATTCCCCTTTGCGGTTAATCTAGTTATATGTGTAGGTTGATATCAGTCTAACCTTCTTGAAGATTTGTAACATGCAGGACATCAATTTGGGGTAAGACCACATTACTGATCCGTCCGCGCAAAGAGTGCACTTGAAAATACCGTTTTGGTGTGATATGCGTGAATTTTTTTCGATCACTCTGTGATGGGACACGTTTGTTTCGAGAATACTGGATGTACTACTGCATTAGACAAGATAAAACATCAAATGGGAATGAGTTTTCACACCTATAACTTACGTACTATTTTCTTGTAACTTACGTGACGGAGATGAAAGGGTAACATACATTCCCCTTTGCGGTTAATCTAGTTATATGTGTAGCTTGATATCAGTCTAACCTTCGTGAAGATTTGTAACATGCAGGACATCAATTTGGGGTAAGACCACATTACTGATCCGTCCGCGCAAAGAGTGCACTTGAAAATACCGTTTTGATGTGATATGCGTGAATTTTTCGATCACTTTCTGATGGGACACGTTTGTTTCGAGAATACTGAATGTACTACTGCATTAGACAAGATAAAACATCAAATGGGAATGAGTTTTCCCACCTATAACTTACGTACTATTTTCTTGTAACTTACGTGACGGAGATGAAAGGGTAACATACATTCCCCTTTGCGGTTAATCTAGTTATATGTGTAGCTTGATATCAGTCTAGCCTTCGTGAAGATTTGTAACATGCAGGACATCAATTTGAAGTAAGACCACATTACTGATCCGTCCGCGCAAAGAGTGCACTTGAAAATACCGTTTTGGTGTGATATGCGTGAATTTTTTCGATCACTTTGTGATGGGACACGTTTGTTTCGAGAATACTGGATGAACTACTGCATTAGAAAAGATAAAACAACAAATGGGAATGCGTTTTCACACCTATAACTTACGTACTATTTTCTTGTAACTTACGTGACGGAGATGAAAGGGTAACATACATTCCCCTTTGCGGTTAATCTAGTTATATGTGTATCTTGATATCAGTCTAACCTTCGTGAAGATTTGTAACATGCAGGACATCAATTTGGGGTAAGACCACATTACTGATCCGTCCGCGCAAAGAGTGCACTTAAAAATACCGTTTTGGTGTGATATGCGTGAATTTTTTTCGATCACTCTGTGATGGGACACGTTTGTTTCGAGAATACTGGATGTACTACTGCATTAGACAAGATAAACCATCAAATGGGAATAAGTTTTCACACCAATAACTTACGAACTATTTTCTTGTTACTTACGTGACGGAGATAAAAGGGTAACATACATTCCCCTTTGCGGTTAATCTAGTTATATGTGTAGCTTGATATCAGTCTAGCCTTCGAGAAGATTTCTAACATGCAGGACATCAATTTGGGGTAAAACCACATTACGGATCCGTTCGCGCAAAGAGTATACTTGAAAATACAGTTTTGGTTTGATATGCGTGAATTTTTTTCAATCACTTTGTGATGGGACATGTTTGTTTCGAGATTACTGGATGTACTACTGCATTAGACAAGATAAAACATCAAATGGAATTTCGATCACTTTGACATGGTACATGTTTTGGTTCGAGAATACTGTATGCACTACAGCATTAGACAAGATAATACGTCAAATGGGAATGAGTTTTCACACCCATAACTTACGTACTATTTTCTTGGTTATCTAGTTACAGGTGTAGCTTGAAATCAGTCTAGCCTTCGTGAAGATTTGTAACATGTAGGTCATCAATTTGGGGTAAGACCACACTGCGGATCCGTCCGCCGAAAGAGTGCACTTCAAAATAACGTTTTGATGTGATATGCGTGAATTCTTATCGATCACTTTGACATGTGACATGTTTCGTGAATACTGAATGTACTACTGCATTAGACAAGATACAATATCAAATGGGAATTACTTTTCACACCCATAACTTACGTACTATTTTGTTGTAACTACGTGACGGAGATGAAAGCGTAACATGCATTCCCCTTTGCGGTTAATCTAGTTATATGTGTAGCTTGATATTAGTCTAGCCTTCGTGAAGATTTGTGACATGCAGGACATCAATTTGGGTTAAGACCACATTACAGATCCGTCCGCCGAAAGAGTGCACTTCAAAATACCGTTTTGGAGTGATATGCGTGAAATTTTTTCAATCACTTTGACACGGGACATGTTTGTTTCGAGAATACTGAACGTACTACTGCATTAGACAACATAAAACATCAAATGGGAATGAGTTTTCACACCCATAACTTACGTAATATTTTCTTGTAACTTACGTGACGGAGATGAAATGGTAACATACGTTCCCATTTGCGATTAATCTAGTTTGATGTGTAGCTTGATATCAGTCTAGCCTTCGTGAAGATATGAAACATGCAGGACATTAATTTGGGGTAAGACCACATTACGGATCCGTCCGCCGAAAGAGTGCACTTGAAAATACCGTTTTGGTGTGTTATGCGTGAATTTCTTTCGATCACTTTGTGATGGGACACGTTTGTTTCGAGAATACTGGATGTACTACTGCATTAGACAAGATAAAACATAAAATGGAAATTAGTTTTCACACCTATAACTTACGTACTATTTTCTTGTAACTTACGTGACGGAGATGAAAGGGTAACATACATTCCCCTTTGCGGTTAATCTAGTTGTATGTGTAGCTTGATATCAGTCTAGCCTTCGTGAAGATTTGTAACATGCAGGACATCAATTTGGGGTAAGACCACATTACGGATCCGTCGGCACAATGAGTGCACTTTAAAATACTGTTTTGGTGTGATATGCGTGAATTTTTTTCGATCACTTTGTGACGGGACACGTTTGTTTCTAGAATACTGAATGTACTACTGCATTAGACATGATAAAACATCAAATGGGAATGAGTTTTCCCACCTATAACTTACGTACTAGTTTCTTGTAACTTACGTGACGGAGATGAAAGGGTAACATACATTCCCCTTTGCGGTTAATGTAGTTGTATGTGTAGCTTGATATCAGTCTAGCCTTCGTGAAGATTTGTAACATGCAGGACATCAATTTGAAGTAAGACCACATTACGGATCCGTCCGCGCAAAGAGTGCACTTGAAAATACCGTTTTTGTGTGTTATGCGTGAATTTTTTCGATCACTTTGTGATGGGACACGTTTGTTTCGAGAATACTGGATGAACTACAGCATTAGAAAAGATAAAACAACAAATGGGAATGCGTTTTCACACCTATAACTTATGTACTATTTTCTTGTAACTTACGTGACGGAGATGAAAGGGTAACATACATTCCCCTTTGCGGTTAATCTAGTTATATGTGTATCTTGATATCAGTCTAGCCTTCTTAAAGATTTGTAACATGCAGGACATCAATTTGGGGTAAGACCACATTACGGATCCGTCCGCGCAAAGAGTGCACTTGAAAATACCGTTTTTGTGTGTTATGCGTGAATTTTTTTCGATCATTTTGTGATGGGACACGTTTGTTTTGAAAATACTGAATGTACTACAGCATTAGACAAGATAAACCATCAAATGGGACTAAGTTTTCACACCAATAACTTACGAACTATTTTCTTGTTACTTACGTGACGGAGATAAAAGGGTAACATACATTCCCCTTTGCGGTTAATCTAGTTATATGTGTAGCTTGATATCAGTCTAGCCTTCGTGAAGATTTGTAACAAGCAGAACATCAATTTGGGGTAAGACCACATTACGGATCCGCCCGCGCAAAGAGTGCACTTGAAAATACCGTTTTGGAGTGATATGCGTCAATTGTTTTCGATCACTTTGACATGGGACATGTTTGTTTCGAGAATACTGAATGTACTACTGCATTAGACAAGATAAAACATCAAATGGGAATGAGTTTTCACACCTATAACTTACGTACTATTTCTTGTAACTTACGTGACGGAGATGAAAGGGTAACATACATTCCCCTTTGCGGTTAATCTAGTAATATGTGTAGCTTGATATCAGTCTAACCTTCGTGAAGATTTGTAACATGCAGGACATCAATTTGGGGTAAGACCACATTACTGATCCGTCCGTGCAAAGAGTGCACTTGAAAATACCGTTTTGGTGTGATATGCGTGAATTTTTTTCGATCACTTTGTGATGGGACACGTTTGTTTCGAGAATACTGAATGTACTACTGCATTAGACAAAATAAAACATCAAATGGGAATGAGTTTTCACACCTATAACTTACGTACTATGTTCTTGTAACTTACGTGACGGAGATGAAAGGTAAACATACATTCCCCTTTGCGGTTAATCTAGTTATATGTGTAGCTTGATATCAGTCTAGCCTTCGTGAAGATTTGTAACATGCAGGACATCAATTTGGGGTAAGACCACATTACTGATCCGTCCGCGCAAAGAGTGCACTTGAAAATACCGTTTTGATGTGATATGCGTGAATTTTTCGATCACTTTCTGATGGGACACGTTTGTTTCGAGAATACTGAATGTACTACTGCATTAGACAAGATAAAACATCAAATGGGAATGAGTTTTCACACCTATAACATACATACTATTTTCTTGTAACTTACGTGACGGAGATGAAATGGTAACATACATTCCCCTTTGCGGTTAATCTAGTTGTATGTGTAGCTTGATATCAGTCTAGCCTTCGTGAAGATTTGTAACATGCAGGACATCAATTTGAGGTAAGACCACATTACGGATCCGTCCGCGCAAAGAGTGCACTTGAAAATACCGTTTTTGTGTGTTATGCGTGAATTTGTTTCGATCACTTTGTGATGGGACACGTTTGTTTCGAGAATACTGGATGAACTGCTGCATTAGACATGATAAAACATCAAATGGGAATGAGTTTTCCCACCTATAACTTACGTACTAGTTTCTTGTAACTTACGTGACGGAGATGAAAGGGTAACATACATTCCCCTTTGCGGTTAATCTAGTTATATGTGTAGCTTGATATCAGTCTAGCCTTCGAGAAGATTTCTAACATGCAGGACATCAATTTGGGGTAAAACCACATTACGGATCCGTTCGCGCAAAGAGTATACTTGAAAATACAGTTTTGGTTTGATATGCGTGAATTTTTTTCAATCACTTTGTGATGGGACATGTTTGTTTCGAGATTACTGGATGTACTACTGCATTAGACAAGATAAAACATCAAATGGAATTTCGATCACTTTGACATGGTACATGTTTTGGTTCGAGAATACTGTATGCACTACAGCATTAGACAAGATAATACGTCAAATGGGAATGAGTTTTCACACCCATAACTTACGTACTATTTTCTTGGTTATCTAGTTACAGGTGTAGCTTGAAATCAGTCTAGCCTTCGTGAAGATTTGTAACATGTAGGTCATCAATTTGGGGTAAGACCACACTGCGGATCCGTCCGCCGAAAGAGTGCACTTCAAAATAACGTTTTGATGTGATATGCGTGAATTCTTATCGATCACTTTGACATGTGACATGTTTCGTGAATACTGAATGTACTACTGCATTAGACAAGATACAATATCAAATGGGAATTACTTTTCACACCCATAACTTACGTACTATTTTGTTGTAACTACGTGACGGAGATGAAAGCGTAACATGCATTCCCCTTTGCGGTTAATCTAGTTATATGTGTAGCTTGATATTAGTCTAGCCTTCGTGAAGATTTGTGACATGCAGGACATCAATTTGGGTTAAGACCACATTACAGATCCGTCCGCCGAAAGAGTGCACTTCAAAATACCGTTTTGGAGTGATATGCGTGAAATTTTTTCAATCACTTTGACACGGGACATGTTTGTTTCGAGAATACTGAACGTACTACTGCATTAGACAACATAAAACATCAAATGGGAATGAGTTTTCACACCCATAACTTACGTAATATTTTCTTGTAACTTACGTGACGGAGATGAAATGGTAACATACGTTCCCATTTGCGATTAATCTAGTTTGATGTGTAGCTTGATATCAGTCTAGCCTTCGTGAAGATATGAAACATGCAGGACATTAATTTGGGGTAAGACCACATTACGGATCCGTCCGCCGAAAGAGTGCAATTGAAAATACTGTTTTGGTGTGATATGAGTGAATTTTTTCGATCACTTTCACATGGTACATGTTTTGTTTCGAGAATACTGAATGCACTTCTGCATTAAACAAGATAAAACATCAAATGGGAAGGACTTTTCACACCCATAACTTACGTACTATTTTCTTGTAACTACGTGACGGAGATGAAAGCGTAACATGCATTCCCCTTTGCGGTTAATCTAGTTATATGTGTAGCGTGATATTAGTCTAGCCTTCGTGAAGATTTGTGACATGCAGGACATCAATTTGGGTTAAGACCACATTACAGATCCGTCCGCCGAAAGAGTGCACTTCAAAATACCGTTTTGGAGTGATATGCGTGAATTTTTTTCAATCACTTTGACACGGGACATGTTTCTTTCGAGAATACTGAACGTACTACTGCATTAGACAACAAAAACATCAAATGGGAATGAGTTTTCACACCCATAACTTACGTACTATTTTCTTGTAACTTACGTGACGGAGATGAAAGGGTAACATACGTTCCCATTTGCGGTTAATCTAGTTTTATGTGTTGCTTGATATCAGTCTAGCCTTCGTGAAGATATGTAACATGCAGGACATTAATTTGGGGTAAGACCACATTACGGATCCGTCCGCCGAAAGAGTGCACTTGAAAATACCGTTTTTGTGTGATATGCGTGATTTTATTTCGATCACTTTGACATGGTACATGTTTTGTTTCGAGAATACTGAATGCACTACTGCATTAGACAAGATAAAACATCAAATGGGAATGAGTTTTCACACCCATAACTTACGTACTATTTTCTTGTAACTTAAGTGACGGAGATGAAAGGGTAATATACATTCCCCTTTGCGGTTAATCTAGTTATAGGTGTAGCTTGATATCAGTCTAGCCTTCGTGAAGATTTGTAACATGCAGGTCATCAATTTGGGGTAAGACCACACTGCGGATCCGTCCGCCGAAAGAGTGCATTTCAAAATAACGTTTTGATGTGATATGCGTGATTTTTTATCGATCACTTTGACATGTGACATGTTTGTTTCGTGAATACTGAATGTACTACTGCATTAGACAAAATAAAATATCAAATGGGAATGACTTTTCACACCCATAACTTACGTACTATTTTCTTGTAACTACGTGACGGAGATGAAAGCGTAATATCCATTCCCCTTTGCGGTTAATCTAGTTATATGTGTAGCTTGATATTAGTCTAGCCTTCGTGAAGATTTGTGACATGCAGGACATCAATTCGGGTTTAGACCACATTACGGATCCGTCCGCCGAAAGAGTGCACTTAAAAATACCGTTTTGGTGTGATATGCGTGAATTTGTTTCGATCACTTTGACACGGGACATGTTTGTTTCGAGAATATTGAACGTACTACTGCATTAGACAACATAAAACATCAAATGGGAATAAGTTTTCACACCTATAACTTACGTACTATTTTCTTGTAACTTACGTGACGGAGATGAAATGGTAACATACGTTCCCATTTGCGGTTAATCTAGTTTGATGTGTAGCTTGATATCAGTCTAGCCTTCGTGAAAATATGTAACATGCAGGACATTAATTTGGGGTAAGACCATATTACGGATCCGTCCGTCGAAAGAGTGCACTTGAAAATACTGTTTTGGTGTGATATGCGTGAATTTTTTCGATCACTTTCACATGGGACATGTTTTGTTTCGAGAATACTGAATGCACTTCTGCATTAAACAACATAAAACATCAAATGGGAATGACTTTTCACACCCATAACTTACGTACTATTTTCTTGTAACTACGTGACGGAGATGAAAGCGTAACATGCATTCCCCTTTGCGGTTAATCTAGTTATATGTGTAGCTTGATATTAGTCTAGCCTTCGTGAAGATTTGAGACATGCAGGACATCAATTTGGGTTAAGACCACATTACAGATCCGTCCGCCGAAAGAGTGCACTTCAAAATACCGTTTTGGAGTGATATGCGTGAATTTTTTTCAATCACTTTGACACGGGACATGTTTGTTTCGAGAATACTGAACGTACTACTGCATTAGATAACATAAAACATCAAATGGGAATGAGTTTTCACACCCATAACTTACGTACTATTTTCTTGTAACTTACGTGACGGAGATGAAAGGGTAACATACGTTTCCATTTGCGGTTAATCTAGTTTTATGTGTTGCTTGATATCAGTCTAGCCTTCGTGAAGATATGTAACATGCAGGACATTAATTTGGGGTAAGACCACATTACGGATCCGTCCGCCGAAAGAGTGCACATGAAAATACCGTTTTGGTGTGATATGCGTGATTTTATTTCGATCACTTTGACATGGTACATGTTTTGTTTCGAGAATACTGAATGCACTACTGCATTAGACAAGATAAAACATCAAATGGGAATGAGTTTTCACACCCATAACTTACGTACTATTTTCTTGTAACTTAAGTGACGGAGATGAAAGGGTAATATACATTCCCCTTTGCGGTTAATCTAGTTATATGTGTAGCTTGATATCAGTCTAACCTTCGTGAAGATTTGTAACATGCAGGACATCAATTTGGGGTAAGACCACATTACGGATCCGTCCGTGCAAAGAGTGCACTTGAAAATACCGTTTTTGTGTGTTATGCGTGAATTTTGTTCGATCACTTTGTGATGGGACACGTTTGTTTCGAGAATACTGGATGAACTGCTGCTTTAGACAAGATAAAACAACAAATGGGAATGCGTTCTAAAACCTATAACTTACGTACTATTTTCTTGTAACTTACGTGACGAGTTGAAAGGGTAACATACATTCCCCTTTGCGGTTAATCTAGTTATATGTGTAGCTTGATATCAGTCTAGCCTTCGTGAAGATTTGTAACATGCAGGACATCAATTTGGGGTAAGACCTCATTTCAAGATCCGTCCGCACAAAGAGTGCACTTGAAAATACCGTTTTGGTGTGTTATGCGTGAATTTCTTTCGATCACTTTGTGATGGGACACGTTTGTTTCGAGAATACTGGATGTACTACTGCATTAGACAAGATAAAACATCAAATGGAAATTAGTTTTCACACCAATAACTTACGTACTATTTTCTTGTAACATACGTGACGGAGATGAAAGGGTAACATACATTCCCCTTTGCGGTTAATCTAGTTGTATGTGTAGCTTGATATCAGTCTAGCCTTCGTGAAGATTTGTAACATGCAGAACATCAATTTGAGGTAAGACCACATTACGGATCCGTCGGCACAATGAGTGCACTTTAAAATACTGTTTTGGTGTGATATGCGTGAATTTTTTTCGATCACTTTGTGACGGCACACGTTTGTTTCTAGAATACTGAATGTACCACTGCATTAGACATGATAAAACATCAAATGGGAATGAGTTTTCCCACCTATAACTTACGTACTAGTTTCTTGTAACTTACGTGACGGAGATGAAAGGGTAACATACATTCCTCTTTTCGGTTAATCTAGTTGTATGTGTAGCTTGATATCAGTCTAGCCTTCGTGAAGATTTGTAACATGCAGGACATCAATTTGAGGTAAGACCAAATTACGGATCCGTCCGCGCCAAGAGTGCACTTGAAAATACCGTTTTTGTGTGTTATGCGTGAATTTGTTTCGATCACTTTGTGATGGGACACGTTTGTTTCGAGAATACTGGATGAACTGCTGCATTAGACATGATAAAACATCAAATGGGAATGAGTTTTCACACCCATAACTAACGTACTATTTTCTTGTAACTTACGTGACGGAGATGAAATGGTAACATACGTTCCCATTTGCGATTAATCTAGTTTGATGTGTAGCTTGATATCAGTCTAGCCTTCGTGAAGATATGAAACATGCAGGACATTAATTTGGGGTAAGACCACATTACGGATCCGTCCGCCGAAAGAGTGCAATTGAAAATACTGTTTTGGTGTGATGTGAGTGAATTTTTTCGATCACTTTCACATGGTACATGTTTTGTTTCGAGAATACTGAATGCACTTCTGCATTAAACAAGATAAAACATCAAATGGGAAGGACTTTTCACACCCATAACTTACGTACTATTTTCTTGTAACTACGTGACGGAGATGAAAGCGTAACATGCATTCCCCTTTGCGGTTAATCTAGTTATATGTGTAGCGTGATATTAGTCTAGCCTTCGTGAAGATTTGTGACATGCAGGACATCAATTTGGGTTAAGACCACATTACAGATCCGTCCGCCGAAAGAGTGCACTTCAAAATACCGTTTTGGAGTGATATGCGTGAATTTTTTTCAATCACTTTGACACGGGACATGTTTGTTTCGAGAATACTGAACGTACTACTGCATTAGACAACAAAAACATCAAATGGGAATGAGTTTTCACACCCATAACTTACGTACTATTTTCTTGTAACTTACGTGACGGAGATGAAAGGGTAACATACGTTCCCATTTGCGGTTAATCTAGTTTTATGTGTTGCTTGATATCAGTCTAGCCTTCGTGAAGATATGTAACATGCAGGACATTAATTTGGGGTAAGACCACATTACGGATCCGTCCGCCGAAAGAGTGCACTTGAAAATACCGTTTTTGTGTGATATGCGTGATTTTATTTCGATCACTTTGACATGGTACATGTTTTGTTTCGAGAATACTGAATGCACTACTGCATTAGACAAGATAAAACATCAAATGGGAATGAGTTTTCACACCCATAACTTACGTACTATTTTCTTGTAACTTAAGTGACGGAGATGAAAGGGTAATATACATTCCCCTTTGCGGTTAATCTAGTTATAGGTGTAGCTTGATATCAGTCTAGCCTTCGTGAAGATTTGTAACATGCAGGTCATCAATTTGGGGTAAGACCACACTGCGGATCCGTCCGCCGAAAGAGTGCATTTCAAAATAACGTTTTGATGTGATATGCGTGATTTTTTATCGATCACTTTGACATGTGACATGTTTGTTTCGTGAATACTGAATGTACTACTGCATTAGACAAAATAAAATATCAAATGGGAATGACTTTTCACACCCATAACTTACGTACTATTTTCTTGTAACTACGTGACGGAGATGAAAGCGTAATATCCATTCCCCTTTGCGGTTAATCTAGTTATATGTGTAGCTTGATATTAGTCTAGCCTTCGTGAAGATTTGTGACATGCAGGACATCAATTCGGGTTAAGACCACATTACGGATCCGTCCGCCGAAAGAGTGCACTTAAAAATACCGTTTTGGTGTGATATGCGTGAATTTGTTTCGATCACTTTGACACGGGACATGTTTGTTTCGAGAATATTGAACGTACTACTGCATTAGACAACATAAAACATCAAAT
Source organism: Paraescarpia echinospica (assembly GCA_020002185.1). NCBI lineage: Eukaryota > Metazoa > Annelida > Polychaeta > Sabellida > Siboglinidae > Paraescarpia > Paraescarpia echinospica. The sequence continues at coordinate 139,634 of JAHLWY010000279.1, forward strand.
GGGAATAAGTTTTCACACCTATAACTTACGTACTATTTTCTTGTAACTTACGTGACGGAGATGAAATGGTAACATACGTTCCCATTTGCGGTTAATCTAGTTTGATGTGTAGCTTGATATCAGTCTAGCCTTCGTGAAAATATGTAACATGCAGGACATTAATTTGGGGTAAGACCATATTACGGATCCGTCCGCCGAAAGAGTGCACTTGAAAATACTGTTTTGGTGTGATATGCGTGAATTTTTTCGATCACTTTCACATGGGACATGTTTTGTTTCGAGAATACTGAATGCACTTCTGCATTAAAAAACATAAAACATCAAATGGGAATGACTTTTCACACCCATAACTTACGTACTATTTTCTTGTAACTACGTGACGGAGATGAAAGCGTAACATGCATTCCCCTTTGCGGTTAATCTAGTTATATGTGTAGCTTGATATTAGTCTAGCCTTCGTGAAGATTTGTGACATGCAGGACATCAATTTGGGTTAAGACCACATTACAGATCCGTCCGCCGAAAGAGTGCACTTCAAAATACCGTTTTGGAGTGATATGCGTGAATTTTTTTCAATCACTTTGACACGGGACATGTTTGTTTCGAGAATACTGAACGTACTACTGCATTAGACAACATAAAACATCAAATGGGAATGAGTTTTCACACCCATAACTTACGTACAATTTTCTTGTAACTTACGTGACGGAGATGAAAGGGTAACATACGTTCCCATTTGCGGTTAATTTAGTTTTATGTGTTGCTTGATATCAGTCTAGCCTTCGTGAAGATATGTAACATGCAGGACATTAATTTGGGGTAAGACCACATTACGGATCCGTCCGCCGAAAGAGTGCACTTGAAAATACCGTTTTGGTGTGATATGCGTGATTTTTTATCGATCACTTTGACATGTGACATGTTTGTTTCGTGAATACTGAATGTACTACTGCATTAGACAAGATAAAATATCAAATGGGAATGACTTTTCACACCCATAACTTACGTACTATTTTCTTGTATCTACCTGACGGAGATGAAAGCGTAACATCCATTCCCCTTTGCGGTTAATCTAGTTATATGTGTAGCTTGATATTAGTCTAGCCTTCGTGAAGATTTGTGACATGCAGGACATCAATTCGGGTTAAGACCACATTACGGATCCGTCCGCCGAAAGAGTGTACTTGAAAATACCGTTTTGGTGTAATATGCGTGAATTTGTTTCGATCACTTTGACACGGGACATGTTTGTTTCGAGAATACTGAACGTACTACTGCATTAGACAACATAAAACATGAAATGGGAATTAGTTTTCACACCCATAACTTACGTACTATTTTCTTGTAACTTACGTGACGGAGATGAAATGGTAACATACGTTCCCATTTGCGGTTAATCTAGTTTTATGTGTAGCTTGATATCAGTCTAGCCTTCGTGAAGATATGTAACATGCAGGACATTAATTTGGGGTAAGACCACATTACGGATCCGTCCGCCGAAAGAGTGCACTTGAAAATACTGTTTTGGTGTGATATGCGTGAATTTTTTCGATCACTTTCACATGGGATATGTTTTGTTTCGAGAATACTGAATGCACTTCTGCATTAAACAAGATAAAACATCAAATGGGATTGAGATTTCACACCCATAACTTACATACTATTTTCTTGTAACTTACGTGACGGAGATGAACGGGTAACATACATTCCCCTTTGCGGTTAATCTAGTTATATGTGTAGGATGATATCAGTTTAGCCTTCGTGAAGATTTGTAACATGCAGGACATCAATTTGGGGTAAGACCACATTACGGATCCGTCCGCCGAAAGAGTGCACTTGGAAATACCGTTTTGATGTGATATACGTGAATTTTTATCGATCACTTTGTGATGGGACACGTTTGTTTCGAGAATACTGAATGTACAAGTGCATTAGACAAGATAAAATATCAAATGGGAATGAGTTTTCACACCCGTAACTTACGTACTATTTTCTTGTAACTTAAGTGACGGAGATGAAAGGGTAATATACATTCCCCTTTGCGGTTAATCTAGTTATAGGTGTAGCTTGATATCAGTCTAGCCTTCGTGAAGATTTGTAACATGCAGGTCATCAATTTGGGGTAAGACCACATTACGGATCCGTCCGCCGAAAGAGTGCACTTGAAAATACCGTTTTGGTGTAATATGCGTGAATTTGTTTCGATCACTTTGACACGGGACATGTTTGTTTCGAGAATACTGAACGTACTACTGCATTAGACAACATAAAACATCAAATGGGAATTAGTTTTCACACCCATAACTTACGTACTATTTTCTTGTAACTTACGTGACGGAGATGAAATGGTAACATACGTTCCCATAGCGGTTAATCTAGTTTTATGTGTAGCTTGATATCAGTCTAGCCTTCGTGAAGATATGTAACATGCAGGACATTAATTTGGGGTAAGACCACATTACGGATCCGTCCGCCGAAAGAGTGCACTTGAAAATACTGTTTTGGTGTGATATGCGTGAATTGTTTCGATCACTTTCACATGGGACATGTTTTGTTTCGAAAATACTGAATGCACTTCTGCATTAAACAAGATAAAACATCAAATGGGATTGAGTTTTCACACCCATAACTTACATTCTATTTTCTTGTAAATTACGTGACGGAGATGAACGGGTAACATACATTCCCCTTTGCGGTTAATCTAGTTATATGTGTAGGATGATATCAGTTTAGCCTTCGTGAAGATTTGTAACATGCAGGACATCAATTTGGGGTAAGACCACATTACGGATCCGTCCGCCGAAAGATTGCACTTGGAAATACCGTTTTGATGTGATATACGTGAATTTTTATCGATCACTTTGTGATGGGACACGTTTGTTTCGAGAATACTGAATGTACTAGTGCATTAGACAAGATAAAATATCAAATGGGAATGAGTTTTCACACCCATAACTTACGTATTATTTACTTGTAACTTACGTGACGGAGATGAAAGGGTAACAATCATTCCTCTTTGCGGTTAATCTAGTTATATGTGTTGCTTGATATCAGTCTAGCCTTCTTGAAGATTTGTATCATGCAGGACATCAATTTAGAGTAAGACCACATTACGGATCCGTCCGCCAAAAGAGTGCACTTGAAAATAACGTTTTGGTGTGATATGCGTGATTTTATTTCGATCACTTTGACATGGTACATGTTTTGTTTCGAGAATACTGAATGCACTACTGCATTAGACAAGATAAAACATCAAATGGGAATAAGTTTTCACACCCATAACTTACGTACTATTTTCTTGTAACTTAAGTGACGGAGATGAAAGGGTATTATACATTCCCTTTTGCGGTTAATCTAGTTATAGGTTTAGCTTGATATCAGTCTAGCCTTCGTGAATATTTGTAACATGCAGGTCATCAATTTGGGGTATGACCACACTGCGGATCCGTCCGCCGAAAGAGTGCACTTCAAAATAACGTTTTGATGTGACATGCGTGATTTTTTATCGATCACTTTGACATGTGACATGTTTGTTTCGTGAATATTGAATGTACTACTGCATTAGTCAAGACAAAATATCAAATGGGAATGACTTTTCACACCCATAACTTACGTACTATTTTCTTGTAACTACGTGACGGAGATGAAAGCGTAACATACATTCCCCTTTGCGTTTAATCTAGTTTTATGTGTAGCTTGATATCAGTCTAGCATTCGTGAAGATATGTAACATGCAGGACATCAATTTGGGGTAAGACCACATTACGGAACCGTCCGCGCAAAGAGTGCACTTGAAAATACAGTTTTGGTTTGATATGCGTGAATTTTTTTCGATCACTTTGTGATGGGACATGTTTGTTTCGAGATTACTGAATGTACTACTGCATTATACATGATAAAATATCAAATGGGAATGAGTTTCAACACCTATAACTTTCGTACTATTTTCTTGTAACTTACGTGACGGAGATGAAAGGGTAACATACATTCCCCTTTGCGGTAAATCTAGTTATATGTGTAGCTTGATATCAGTCTAGCCTTCTTGAAGATTTGTAACATGCAGGACATCAATTTGGGGTAAGACCACATTACGGATCCGTCCGTGCAAAGAGTGCACTTGAAAATACCGTTTTTGTGTGTTATGCGTGAATTTTTTTCGATCACTTTGTGATGGGACACGTTTGTTTCGAGAATACTGGATGAACTGCTGCTTTAGACAAGATAAAACAACAAATGGGAATGCGTTCTCAAACCTATAACTTACGAACTATTTTCTTGTAACTTACGTGACGGAGATGAAAGGGTAACATACATTCCCCTTTGCGGTTAATCTAGTAATATGTGTAGCGTGATATCAGTCTAGCCTTCGTGAAGATTTATAACATGCAGGACATCAATTTGGGGTAAGACCTCATTTCATGATCCGTCCGCACAAAGAGTGCACTTGAAAATACTGTTTTGGTGTGATATGCGTGAATTTTTTTCGATCACTTTGTGACGGGACACGTTTGTTTCTAGAATACTGAATGTACTACTGCATTAGACATGATAAAACATCAAATGGGAATGAGTTTTCACACCTATAACTTACGTACTATTTTCTTGTAACTTACGTGACGGAGATGAAAGGGTAACATACATTGCCCTTTGCGGTTAATCTAGTTATATGTGTAACTTGATATCACTCTAGCCTTCGTGAAGATTTGTAACATGCAGGACATCAGTTTGGGGTAAGACCACATTACGGATCCGTCGGCACAATAAGTGCACTTTAAAATACTCTTTTGGTGTGATATGCGTGAATTTTTTTCGATCACTTTGTGACGGGACACGTTTGTTTCTAGAATACTGAATGTACTACTGCATTAGACATGATAAAACATCAAATGGGAATGAGTTTTCACATCAATAACTTACGAACTATTTTCCTGTTACTTACGTGACGGAGATAAATGGGTAACATACATTCCCCTTTGCGGTAAATCTAGTTATATGTGTAGCTTGATATCAGTCTAGCCTTCTTGAAGATTTGTAACATGCAGGACAGCAATTTGAGGTAAGACCACATTACGGATCCGTCCGCGCAAAGAGTGCACTTGAAAATACCGTTTTTGTGTGTTATGCGTGAATTTTTTCGATCACTTTGTGATGGGACACGTTTGTTTCGAGAATACTGGATGAACTACTGCATTAGAAAAGATAAAACAACAAATGGGAATGCGTTTTCACACCTATAACTTACGTACTATTTTCTTGTAACTTACGTGACGGAGATGAAAGGGTAACAATCATTCCTCTTTGCGGTTAATCTAGTTATATGTGTTGCTTGATATCAGTCTAGCCTTCTTGAAGATTTGTATCATGCAGGACATCAATTTAGAGTAAGACCACATTACGGATCCGTCCGCCGAAAGAGTGCACTTGAAAATAACGTTTTGGTGTGATATGCGTGATTTTATTTCGATCACTTTGACATGGTACATGTTTTGTTTCGAGAATACTGAATGCACTACTGCATTAGACAAGATAAAACATCAAATGGGAATAAGTTTTCACACCCATAACTTACGTACTATTTTCTTGTAACTTAAGTGACGGAGATGAAAGGGTATTATACATTCCCTTTTGCGGTTAATCTAGTTATAGGTTTAGCTTGATATCAGTCTAGCCTTCGTGAATATTTGTAACATGCAGGTCATCAATTTGGGGTATGACCACACTGCGGATCCGTCCGCCGAAAGAGTGCACTTCAAAATAACGTTTTGATGTGACATGCGTGATTTTTTATCGATCACTTTGACATGTGACATGTTTGTTTCGTGAATATTGAATGTACTACTGCATTAGTCAAGACAAAATATCAAATGGGAATGACTTTTCACACCCATAACTTACGTACTATTTTCTTGTAACTACGTGACGGAGATGAAAGCGTAACATACATTCCCCTTTGCGTTTAATCTAGTTTTATGTGTAGCTTGATATCAGTCTAGCATTCGTGAAGATATGTAACATGCAGGACATCAATTTGGGGTAAGACCACATTACGGAACCGTCCGCGCAAAGAGTGCACTTGAAAATACAGTTTTGGTTTGATAAGCGTGAATTTTTTTCGATCACTTTGTGATGGGACATGTTTGTTTCGAGATTACTGGATGTACTACTGCATTATACATGATAAAATATCAAATGGGAATGAGTTTCAACACCTATAACTTACGTACTATTTTCTTGTAACTTACGTGACGGAGATGAAAGGGTAACATACATTCCCCTTTGCGGTAAATCTAGTTATATGTGTAGCTTGATATCAGCCTAGCCTTCTTGAAGATTTGTAACATGCAGGACATCAATTTGGGGTAAGACCACATTACGGATCCGTCCGTGCAAAGAGTGCACTTGAAAATACCGTTTTTGTGTGTTATGCGTGAATTTTTTTCGATCACTTTGTGATGGGACACGTTTGTTTCGAGAATACTGGATGAACTGCTGCTTTAGACAAGATAAAACAACAAATGGGAATGCGTTCTCAAACCTATAACTTACGAACTATTTTCTTGTAACTTACGTGACGAGATGAAAGGGTAACATACATTCCCCTTTGCGGTTAATCTAGTAATATGTGTAGCGTGATATCAGTCTAGCCTTCGTGAAGATTTGTAACATGCAGGACATCAATTTGGGGTAAGACCTCATTTCATGATCCGTCCGCACAAAGAGTGCACTTGAAAATACTGTTTTGGTGTGATATGCGTGAATTTTTTTCGATCACTTTGTGACGGGACACGTTTGTTTCTAGAATACTGCATGTACTACTGCATTAGACATGATAAAACATCAAATGGGAATGAGTTTTCACACCTATAACTTACGTACTATTTTCTTGTAACTTACGTGACGGAGATGAAAGGGTAACATACATTCCCCTTTGCGGTTAATCTAGTTATATGTGTAACTTGATATCACTCTAGCCTTCGTGAAGATTTGTAACATGCAGGACATCAGTTTGGGGTAAGACCACATTACGGATCCGTCGGCACAATAAGTGCACTTTAAAATACTCTTTTGGTGTGATATGCGTGAATTTTTTTCGATCACTTTGTGACGGGACACGTTTGTTTCTAGAATACTGAATGTACTACTGCATTAGACATGATAAAACATCAAATGGGAATGAGTTTTCACATCTATAACTTACGAACTATGTTCTTGTAACTTATTTGACGGAGATGAAAGGGTAACATACATTCCCCTTTGCGGTTAATCTAGTTATATGTGTAGCTTGATATCAGTCTAGCCTTCGTGAAGATTTCTAACATGCAGGACATCAATTTGGGGTAAGACCATATTACTGATCCGTCCGCGCAAAGAGTGCACTTGAAAATACCGTTTTGGTGTGATATGCGTGAATTTTTTTCGATCACTCTGTGATGGGACACGTTTGTTTCGAGAATACTGGATGAACTACTGCATTAGAAAAGATAAAACAACAAATGGGAATGCGTTTTCACACCTATAACTTACGTACTATTTTCTTGTAACTTACGTGACGGAGATGAAAGGGTAACATACATTCCCCTTTGCGGTTAATCTAGTTATATGTGTACCTTGATATCAGTCTAGCCTTCTTAAAGATTTGTAACATGCAGGACATCAATTTGGGGTAAGACCATATTACGGATCCGTCCGCGCAAAGAGTGCACTTGAAAATACCGTTTTTGTGTGTTATGCGTGAATTTTTTTCGATCACTTTGTGATGGGACACGTTTGTTTCGAGAATACTGGATGTAGTACTGCATTAGACAAGATAAAACATCAAATGGGAATGAGTTTTCACACCTATAACTTACGAACTATTTTCTTGTAACTTACGTGACGGAGATGAAAGGGTAACATACATTCCCCTTTGCGGTTAATCTAGTAATATGTGTAGCGTGATATCAGTCTAGCCTTCGTGAAGATTTGTAACATGCAGGACATCAATTTGGGGTAAGACCACATTACGGATCCGTCGGCACAATAAGTGCACTTGAAAATACTGTTTTGGTGTGATATGCGTGAATTTTTTTCGATCACTTTGTGACGGGACACGTTTGTTTCTAGAATACTGAATGTACTACTGCATTAGACATGATAAAACATCAAATGGGAATGAGTTTTCACACCTATAACTTACGTACTATTTTCTTGTAACTTACGTGACGGAGATGAAAGGGTAACATACATTCCCCTTTGCGGTTAATCTAGTTATATGTGTATCTTGATATCAGTCTAGCCTTCTTAAAGATTTGTAACATGCAGGACATCAAGATGGGGTAAGACCACATTACGGATCCGTCCGCGCAAAGAGTGCACTTGAAAATACAGTTTTTGTGTGTTATGCGTGAATTTTTTTCGATCATTTTGTGATGGGACACGTTTGTTTTGAAAATACTGAATGTACTACTGCATTAGACAAGATAAACCATCAAATGGGAATAAGTTTTCACATCAATAACTTACGAACTATTTTCTTGTTACTTACGTGACGGAGATAAATGGGTAACATACATTCCCCTTTGCGGTAAATCTAGTTATATGTGTAGCTTGATATCAGTCTAGCCTTCTTGAAGATTTGTAACATGCAGGACAGCAATTTGAGGTAAGACCACATTACGGATCCGTCCGCGCAAAGAGTGCACTTGAAAATACCGTTTTACATTATTATTTATGCATTGAATTTTTCCCTCGCTTTGTGATGGGACGCGTTTGTTTCGAAGGGCTAAGATGAACTACTGCATTAGAAAGATAAAACAACAAAATGGGAATGCGTTTTCACGCCTATAACTTACGTACTATTTCTTGTAACTTACGTGACGGAGATGAAAGGGTAACATACATTCCCCTTTGCGGTTAATCTAGTTATGTGTGTACCTTGATATCAGTCCCTAGCCTTCTTAAAGATTTGCTTAACATACGGGACATCCAATTTGGGGTAAGACCACATTACGGATCCGTCCGCGCAAAGAGTGCACTTGAAAATACCGTTTTTGTGTGTTATGCGTGAATTTTTTTCGATCACTTTGTGATGGGACACGTTTGTTTCGAGAATACTGGATGTAGTACTGCATTAGACAAGATAAAACATCAAATGGGAATGAGTTTTCACACCTATAACTTACGTACTATTTTCTTTTTACTTACGTGACGGAGATAAAAGGGTAACATACATTCCCCTTTGCGGTTAATCTAGTTATATGTGTAGCTTGATATCAGTCTAGCCTTCTTGAAGATTTGTAACATGCAGGACATCAATTTGGGGTAAGACCACATTACGGATCCGTCCGTGCAAAGAGTGCACTTGAAAATACCGTTTTTGTGTGTTATGCGTGAATTTTGTTCGATCACTTTGTGATGGGACACGTTTGTTTCGAGAATACTGGATGAACTGCTGCTTTAGACAAGATAAAACAATAAATGGGAATGCGTTCTAAAACCTATAACTTACGTACTATTTTGTTGTAACTTACGTGACGAGTTGAAAGGGTAACATACATTCCCCTTTGCGGTTAATCTAGTTATATGTGTAGCTTGATATCAGTCTAGCCTTCGTGAAGATTTGTAACATGCAGGACATCAATTTGGGGTAAGACCTCATTTCATGATCCGTCCGCACAAAGAGTGCACTTGAAAATACCGTTTTGGTGTGTTATGCGTGAATTTCTTTCGATCACTTTGTGATGGGACACGTTTGTTTCGAGAATACTGGATGTACTACTGCATTAGACAAGTTAAAACATCAAATGGAAATTAGTTTTCACACCTATAACTTACGTACTATTTTCTTGTAACTTACGTGACGGAGATGAAAGGGTAACATACATTCCCCTTTGCGGTTAATCTAGTTGTATGTGTAGCTTGATATCAGTCTAGCCTTCGTGAAGATTTGTAACATGCAGAACATCAATTTGGGGTAAGACCACTTTACGGATCCGTCGGCACAATGAGTGCACTTTAAAATACTGTTTTGGTGTGATATGCGTGAATTTTTTTCGATCACTTTGTGACGGGACACGTTTGTTTCTGGAATACTGAATGTACTACAGCATTAGACATGATAAAACAACAAATGGGAATGAGTTTTCCCACCTATAACTTACGTACTAGTTTCTTGTAACTTACGTGACGGAGATGAAAGGGTAACATACATTCCCCTTTGCGGTAAATCTAGTTGTATGTGTAGCTTGATATCAGTCTAGCCTTCGTGAAGATTTGTAACATGCAGGACATCAATTTGAGGTAAGACCACATTACGGATCCGTCCACGCAAAGAGTGCACATGAAAATACCGTTTTTGTGTTATGCGTGAATTTGTTTCGATCACTTTGTGATGGGACACGTTTGTTTCGAGAATACTGGATGAACTACTGCATTAGACAAGATAAACCATCAAATGGGAATAAGTTTTCACATCAATAACTTACGAACTATTTTCTTGTTACTTACGTGACGGAGATAAATGGGTAACATACATTCCCCTTTGCGGTAAATCTAGTTATATGTGTAGCTTGATATCAGTCTAGCCTTCTTGAAGATTTGTAACATGCAGGACAGCAATTTGAGGTAAGACCACATTACGGATCCGTCCGCGCAAAGAGTGCACTTGAAAATACCGTTTTTGTGTGTTATGCGTGAATTTTTTTCGATCACTTTGTGATGGGACACGTTTGTTTCGAGAATACTGGATGTACTACTGCATTAGACAACATAAAACATCAAATGGGAATGAGTTTTCACACCTATAACTTACGTACT